>OOFJ01032723.1:0-10545 GCA_900323375.1 Benthosema glaciale
TTAGCAATTTGCAGAATAAAGCAGAGGAAAGTAGAATTCAATACAAGGTCTGCGAAGAGGATTTAAACCCAAGAAAGCCTGCTTGTTTCCACCTGGGTCCTTTGGTACTCAATTCAAAGATAGCAGATCTTCAAGCTTGCGCATTGTGAGCTTGTAGATCTTCTATTTTCAAATGGTCAAAATGTATATTGAAGTGGTTCATGTAGGTTTTGTAATAATAATTTAAACCTACAAAGTAACTAGTAACTGAACCTATACAATTCATGGGGTAAAAAAATAAGTAGAATATATTTCCCTGGTAGTGAAGAAGTACTGAAAATTGGAAATACTCCAGTAAAGTAAAAAAAAATACCTCAAAATTGTACGTAAGTACAGTAAATAAGTAAACATAGGTACTATAGTTACAATGGCTGATCGAGCTGATCTGGGTGGCCAACCAGGATCTATTGCAGAGTTTGACTATAGCTTTGGGAGAGTGAGCCCCCTCTGCAGGCCCACTTCACTTGTGGAGCGCAATCGCATGCCAGTGCAGAGATACTAGGCTACCATTATTCTTCAATGAAAGCCAGCGACACGTAGATAGAGATATATAGTACATCCTACGTTTGTGGACGCTACAAAAACTATGACGGCTACAAAACTGCAAAAAAAGTTGAGCTTGTTTCTGATACAAAGCTACAAATATGCTGTGTCGCTTTTTCATCTTTTTTATTGAGCCAGTGTGGACGCAGCATTAGGGTTCAGTCACACCATCAAGTATGTGGCCTGATGTAGGCCTATACCAAACTGACAATCACTGATAAGAGTGATCATGCTGGGGAGTGGAGGTTTGAGAGAAGTACTAACCCTATGAAGACATATAGGGAGAGATGGATGGATGTATGGTAGAGAAGGAAAAGAGGGGTTCATTCTTTCCCTGTGGTAAGGAGTTTCAGGGCCTTCTGTAGGTTCTGAATGGCAGTGGGGACGTCCTCATACTGCAGGGCACTGCCAGCGTACCTACAGTACTTCTGGGCCCGAGTGAAGTCCTCTGGCCTGAGATGCAAATGGCCCCCCGGGTTGGCGCTGTGCAGCTCAGAGTCGACAGGGGGCACAGATCTGGGGAACACCGGTTGGAAGGACACTCCCGTTGTGGGTGGATGCAGCTCAGCTGGCGTGTCGTTGTAATTGCTCTGATTGGGCCCGACCTCCCCGGGGCACGAACCCGAACCCAGGCTGAAGCCACTTCCAAGGACCGGGCCCTGGCTGCCCTGGGGATACGGAGGAGCAGAGTCTAACATGAAGGAACCTCCAAATGAGGGCCCCGGTGCTGAGAAACCTCCACCATCAGCGCCATACAACTCATCTGCCTCCTCATCCTGCTCCATGTCGACGGGCCCGGACTGTGGCGTCTCTCCACTCTTCAGACAGTTGTGGATGTATGTGGACTTCCAGCGCGCGTACTTCCTGTGTTGGACGTTCTCGTCCGACAGCTCCCCGAACACCGTGAGGACATCCATTAGCAGGCCAGCGGTGTAGAAGGACTTGACCATGTTCTTGTGGAAGTGCCCCGAGCGGTCTTCATTGTCGGCATAGAGGAACAACTTCAAGGCGTAGTTCTCGATGTGGGCATTCCCCACCACCTCCTGACTGATGGAGTCATTGTCGCCCAGCTCGTTCCTCATGGACTCAAGCTGGTCCATGAGTTTGTGAAGGAACTTTCGGCACTCGGGTGAGTTACTGTCCAGCTTCAGACCTGTTTGCATCGCATACAGACGACAGTAGTAGGACACGACTGGATCCCTTTTTTCATGCTCCTGTGCGGTTCGCAGATAGTGTTGAACACCTTTGAGCTGGGGCGGTAAGGCCATGATTTGCTAGTCACACCCTAGAAGATGAGATCTTAATGCAGGAATTAATGCAGCATTATAAGCTTACATGAGTGTATGCAGGTCTGTCCCCGATTTATATTGACATCCTGGACTCTCGCAAGCCCATTGATAGAAACACCTGCCCATATTTGGGGGTCCCCGGACTCTCCCAATCTTATTGATTGAAACACCTGCCCAGTGCCCATATATGGAGTTCCACAAACTCTCAAGATAGACGCGTCATCGACATGATGTCAGACATAGATATGCAAAACATTAGAGTGAATGCACTTACGGGCGCTGGTGCAAAAGAAAAGTGTTGCTGATCAGTTTAGGGGTTTGTGAGATCATCCCTAGACACACAGAGACTCTCTTCCTGACACCATAAAAACCCAGTGACCTCAGACGTGTTGTTTTGAAGGAGAGAGGAGGCTGGGAAAGAATGGAAGTGTCCAAGCTGGTGAAGCAGGACATGCCTCCTCCGGGAGGGTACCCCCCCATCGATTACAAGAGGAACCTGCCCAAACGAGGGCTTTCCGGCTACAGCATGTTCGGCGTCGGAATTGGACTGATGCTGTTCGGCTACTGGAGGCTGTTCCGCTGGAACAGGGAGAGGAGGAGGCTGCTCATCGAGGAGCTGGAGGCCAGGATAGCTCTGATGCCGCTGCTGCAGGCGGAACGCGACCGGCGCACGCTGCGGACGCTGCGGGAGAACCTCGAGGAAGAGGCCGTCATCATGAAGGACGTCCCGGGCTGGAAGGTCGGGGAGAGCGTCTTCAACACGGGCCGCTGGGTGACCCCCCTCTCGGGGGAGCTGTACAACCTCAGACCCCGCGAGGAGCTCTTGCACGAGCGCTTCGGGTTCCGCTGGTATGTGTAGGAAATCTCTAACATATAGATGTTGTGAAATTTCTAAAATCACACCCGTGTGAAATGAGGGGCGCTGTTATCATTATACATCATCTCATGAATAACTGACTTTGTGTTTGGTTGGTTAGCCGATTTGCTCTTCTACACATATATATACATTTACATATTTTCCCTTCATTGCCACTAATCTACGTCATATTTGGCGGACATTTGACCTTCCTGTTATTAACGGCAAGTATGAGAAGTGTGTGGACAAAAGCTGTAAATGAAATTAAACACGGGACCATTTAGTTCCATTTGTACACAGAGTTACAGAACCATATGAGTCCACTTGGAGCCTTGGTGATCGCTAAACGTGACAGTGCTCTAGTGCAGTGATGTGATCTCCATATATGGACATGAAAGGTACAAGGACTGACAGAGAGTGGGTGGTACTAACTAAGAAAGCACAACTTCATATGTTCTTTAAACCATTTAACTATAATGGAAAACCCTGAAAGGGATATCTTCAATGCACAACAGTATGTATGCGTTTGTTCCGACAAGAGCCTGACAGGCATTAGTCCGATTGTGACACACTAACCCTAACCTAACCGAAGCTTTAACAGCTTCCAACATGCGTTGAGTTTTAACCGGCCACACATGTTTCAGACTCAAAAATGTGTCAGACTGTTACACGTCGGACCGGGACAGCACAGCAGAAGGGAAAAAAGAAAAGAAAAAAATCACACTTGTGTGAAGTGAGGCTCTTATCATCATACATCACATCCCGTGCTCAGCCCATCAAATCATCACAAGTGTCATTCCGGCCAATCACTTTTGGCATCTTCACTTTCATCCTCAATATGCACTTTGCTCAGCCAATCAAATCATCACTACTATGGGGTCATCTGTCAATCATCAGCCAACTTTCTGTTCACAGTTCACACAGACTAACAAAGCTGGACACAGGAGCGGTTAGGCTAGCACCCCTCAAAAAAAAGAAAAAGAAAGCTAACACTATTTCCTTGCATCCAGTGGTGCAGGGCAGGCACAAGTAATTAACTCCACTTCTAGTGGAAATGGAGGTAGAGTCATGAGTTGAGGAACACATAAATTGTCCTCCATCTTCCATTTCATATTTTCAAGGCAGAAAACTGAGTGATGCAAGGGCCTCTACCGACAACCATCTCTGGTTGGTTGTGGTCTCTCTATTGCCATGGCATGCCCTTAAAGTTAATCACAAAAACGGCTTATTTTCTAAAATTACACACCCCATTAAGCCTGGAATTACTCAGTTACATCAAATTATTAAGCCTATATACATCAAAGTAGCTACATCAACTACAGGACACAAACACCCAAGAAACTCTAAAGGTTTTTAGCTCAATATTTAAATTGTTGGCCTTCACGTCAGCAAAAAACAAATGAAAGCAACAGCATTAGATTATGCCTGTTTGAGATCATTTAATGCTTGCTAAATAAATACATAAATAAATAAATTCATAAATAAAAGTTGCAAAAACATACAAATAAAAAAATGTCAATGTTCTATTATTTGACTTCACCTGTTGGATATCACTATAGTTACATAATTGTTCAAAAAAATAAATTGTGAATCATTCATTATGTTTGTGATGGTGGCAAAATGTTGCACAAAACATATGGCCAGTTTGGTCATTCAAGGGTTTCTTGAAAGTAAACTGCAGTTTAGCTGAACATTTTGTATTAGATTCTTCCAGATCAATGTGTTAAGCACTTTGCAAGCTGGAGGACTTTAAGGAGCTGATGGCCAAATCTAGTTCTTACAATTTAGCAGACCCTTAATATCTAGTTCTTACAATTTAGCAGTTGCAAGCTGGAAGTATTTAAGGAGCTGATGGGAAAATCTAGTCTTTACAATTTAGCAGACGCTTAATTCAGAGTCATTTACAGTAAGCAAGGGAAACACCAGGCAATACAAGGTAAGCAAAGTACCTATTCTCATTAAACATTACATTACATTACATTATAATATCAATAAAAATCAATGATGTGTAGATTCTGTACATAGTACATAAACTACATGCCAGGTATACAAATTACCTGGCATCTGTCTAACAGAGTGTGTCTTTGCTTAATCCGGGACCATTTTCAAATGATTTCATCTAAAAAAAACTACAGTTTAAACAAAAATACTCACAGTGTTATTATCACAGTGCTGTAAGAATGGCACAAATATGCGTTTCATCACATTTTGAACTGCAACCAAAAGATTTGTTTGACCCATCTAGATATCAGCATATCTTTGTGGAAGGACTTTGGAACTGGGAATCAGCACTCTCGAAAGCTGAACTATTTTCAGCCTTCCGCCATGCAGTCTCTACAATTCCTCCTCACTTTCCGTGAATTTCTCTTCACGTCATGGGAAATAGCCAACCAGCTTATAGATTGGTGCCTATCAGCAGGTGGGGGGTTGTTGAATGAACAAGTAGGACGGCGGTGCTGCATCCTCCTGGTGGGGACTCCTCACTGGCAGGTGAGACAGCATGGACAAAAATGTGCGGGGAGGATTAATTGGCACAACAGATGAAATGGCTATCAGTTACTCTATTTAGGGAAAAAAGTTAAGATGAAACAAATGAAGTATAAAAGCTTGTTGCATGAATCTTTATTGTTAGTAAAAGAGCTAGTTTTGCCTACAATACAACACCTCATCACAGCTTTAATAATGCAAAGCGCAGACAAGTAGATGCAGAAAGAAACAAAAGGCCTGCGAGACAGAAACTCTTGAAGCAACATGTTGTCAGAGATGTGCTTGGGAGTCACGCTGTGACTAGGCCACGCCGAGTGGTTTTGGTTGGTCGGCTGGTTTTGGTTGGTCGGCTGGTTTTGGTTGGTCGGCTGGTTTTGTTTTTTTATTATATTTTTCTTTCATGGAATGCTCCTTAGTGTACATATAGATCATCAGGTCCACCACACGTTGGGTGTAGCCATATTCATTGTCGTACCAGGAAATTAGTTTGACAAATTGGTCATTGAGGACCAGGCCAGCTGCAGCATCAAAGATGCAGGAGTGGGTGTTACCGAGAAAGTCAGATGACACCACAAGGTCCTCGGTGTACCCCATTATACCATGCATAGGACCTTGTGCGGCTTTCTTCACTGCCTCCTTGATCTCTTCGTAGGGGGCGGGACGAGACAGACGGCACGTCAGATCCACGACGGACACATCAGCCACGGGAACCCGTAGCGCTATGCCTGTCACCTTATCATTGAGTTCAGGGATAACTTTCCCTATGGCCTTGGCGGCTCCAGTAGAAGAAGGGATGATGTTCTGAAGGGCACTTCGTCCGTCACGCCACGCCTTGTTACTGACTCCATCCACTGTCTTCTGGGTGCCTGTGTATGCATGTATGGTGGTCATCAGGGCCTCTTCGATGCCAAAGTTGTCATTGATGACCTTAGCCAGGGGAGCCAGGCAGTTGGTGGTGCAGGAGGAAGTGCTGATGATTCTGTTATGGGAGGGGTTGTATTTGTCTTCATTCACTCCCATAACAAACATGGGGGCGTCGGTGGATGGGGCAGTGATTAAAACGCGCTTGGCTCCGCACGCAAGGTGAATAGAGGCCTTCTCCAAAGTGAGGAGGTCTCCAGAGGCCTCGACAATGAACCTAGCTCCGGACTCAGTCCAAGGGATTTCGGATGGCTTCTTACACTGATATACAAAGATGGTGAGCTCGTTGATGAAGAGCTTGTTACCCTTGTAGGTGACCTTGCCCTTGAAACGTCCATGGATTGAGTCATACTTCAACATGTAGACCAAGTATGGTACGTCAATGAAGGGGTGATTGATTGCCACAACTTTGATACCTTTTTTGAGGCAAGCCCTCAAAACCAGACGACCAACACGACCATAGCCATTGATTCCAACAAGTAGTTCAGTTGCCATTCTCAACTTGGTGGGTGGGCCTTAATCAAGTATATATAAGGCTGAGGATTTCCGTTAAAAAGTGATTAACCTTTTGTAAATACACCTCAGGGTAAGTAATCTGTGTCGGACACCCGGTACCTCCCTTTTTATCCTGCTGGTTATCGTTATCTAGGAATATGCCTTGGCCATGGCGTAACACAGATGTAGCACAAACCGTTGACCAAATATGGATTTCCACACAAATGATGCCACGGCAACAAAGAGAACACAGCATGTTACACCGCAAACATACTACTAATACAACAAATAGTATATGTGTGCTCACCAGAGGGGATAACCCCACGGTCTTGTAAGCAGCCCTGGCTAAAAGCTATACCTGTACCTGTCCCAATTGTACTCTAAAATCATACACAGCACGTTTACTACTAGGGTTGATGATTCGATCACGTGATCGGAAAACGGGGGGGCGATCTCGTCATTTTCAAATAATCTGAATTGGATTGGGAGCAAAAAAATTTGATCAGGACATCCGTACTATCAATATTATACCCATATCATGATATTAGACTGGATATTGTCTGTGATTTTGGATATTGTACTATTGTGATATGGCATAAGTGCTCTATAAAAATATACATATCGGATCCTGAAAAATCGGTATCTTCTATAAAAAATATACATATCGGATTAGGAAAAATCGGTATCGGCAGATACTCAAAACCTAATGATCGGAATCGGATCAGGAGCAAAAAAACGTGATGGAGACATCCCTAATTACAACATTTAAACAATACTAACAAGTAGAAGCCTCAGAAGCATACCCTACTTTATCATTAATTTAAAAATAATGGAACAAGAATTTACTAAAAGCGTATCATGATTGAACACCTGCTGCACCTCGATGCACATGGATATACCATTGGTCCGATAACGGCAACCTATCTCAAACCTTAACCCTAACCTCCCACGGGGCACTCACCTAACCATAACCTTAACCCTATCCCAACACCCAACGCATCCCACGGGGCACTCACCTAAACCTAACCTTAACCCTATCCCAACCCCCAATGCATGCCATGGGGCACTCACCTAAACCTAAGCTTAACCCTATCCCAACTCCCAGCACATGTCGGACCAATGCTATGTCTAACCAAAGTTAGCTCCCCGAGAGTAATGTCAACAGGTGAGAGAAACACCATAAGCAACATGATGTCAGAGATCCACATGGGAGTAACGCTATTATTAGGCCTCGGCTGGTGCTGTTTCAGCGGCTGGTGCTGTTTCAGCGGCTGGTGCTGTTTCGGCGGCTGGTGTAGTTTCGTCCACTGGTTTTGTTTCGTCGGCTGGTATTGTTTCGTCCGCTGGTGTAGTTTCGTCCACTGGTTTTGTTTCGTCGGCTGGCGTTGTTTCGTCCGCTGGTTTTGTTTCGTCCGCTGGCGTTGTTTCGTCCGCTGGCGTTGTTTCGTCCGCTGGTTTTGTTTCGTCCGCTGGTGTTGTTTGGTCTGTTGGTTTTGTCTCTTCGTCGGCTGGTTTTGTTTGGTCGGCTCCCTTAGTTTGGTTGGCTGGCTTTGTTTGGTCGGCTGGTTTTGCTTTAGTTTTTTTAGATTTAGTGGCCTGAGGAAACTCCTTTTTGTGCATGAATATGACCAGGTCAGCAACACGGTGAGTGTAGCCATACTCGTTGTCGTACCAGGCAACAAGTTTCACGAAAGTGTCATTGAGGGCAAGGCCAGCTGCAGCATCAAAGACGGCGGAGTGGGTGTTACTAAGGAAGTCAGAGGACACCACCATTTCATCGGTGTATCCCAGTATACCATGCATAGGACCTTGTGAAGCGGTCTTCACTACTTTCTTGATCTCTTCGTAGGGGGCGGGACTAGACAGGCGGCACGTCAGGTCCACAACGGACACATCAGCGATGGGAACCCGGAACGCCATGCCTGTCAACTTATCTTTGAGTTCAGGGATTACTTTCCCAATGGCCTTGGCGGCTCCAGTAGTAGAAGGGATGATGTTCTGAAGGGCACCTCGTCCGTCACGCCACGACTTGCCACTGGCACCATCCACTGCCTTCTGGGTGCCTGTGTATGCATGTATGCTGGTCATCAGGGCCTCTTCGATGCCAAAGTTGTCATTGATGACCTTAGCTAGGGGAGCCAGGCAGTTAGTGGTGCAGGAGGAAGTGCTGACGACCGTGTGAACAGCGGGGTCGAATTTGTGCTCGTTCACTCCCATAACAAACATGGGGGCGTCGGGAGAGGGGGAAGTGACTACCACACGCTTAGCTCCGGCCTTCAGGTGAGCAGAGGCCCTCTCCATACTGAGGTAGTCTCCGGAAGCCTCGACAACAATACGTGCTCCAGCTTCACCCCATGGGATCTCTGATGGCTTCCGATACTGGAATACCGTGATGGGAACGTCGTTAATCATGAGGTTCTTACCAACGTGGGAGACCTTCCCAGGGAAAGGTCTATGGGTGGAGTCATACTTGAACATGTAGACCATGTACTGTATGTCAATGAAGGGGTGATTGATTGCCACAACTTTGATACCCTTTTTGATGCACGCTCTCAAAATCAGACGACCAAAACGACCAAAGCCATTGATTCCAACAGTGAGTTCTGGGGAGCCTGCCGTTTCCTGCATTCCCAACATTGTGGGTAACACTGTAGTGGGTAACATTGTAGTCGCAAAAGATTGAGAACTCTGACGTAGTGTAAATAATGCTTCTCCGGATGTTTTGATGCAATCTGTTTGTGCACGATTCTTGGTACATCCCTTTTATCCTGTTGATCGGCATTATGCAGGTGTATGCCTTGGGCATGACATAACACAGATGTAGCACAAACCATTGACCAAATATGGACTTCCAGGAAGTTTTGTTTCACACTGATATTGCTAATCAACTAGCCCCCAGCTCTGCCCAACTCTGAAAGTGCAGCTGGGGCCCATTACATGAACGAGTGACCAATGGGCTCGACTCACAAGCTTGCACACAAGCTTGTTCACATGGTTGTGCACAGAGGTGACACTACAGCGTATGCGACATAGACATTATAAAATATAGACGCCTCACTGGCCGCTGTAGTCCATTGGAGTGACGTTTGTGCATAGGGGGGCGGAAGTACGACGGCACGCTACGTCACGCTGTCACTCAAGTGATTACTGGCCAATCACAGCGCGTCTTTTCCGGGAGTTATCAGATGCGCTGCAAGGAATCTCGGGAATGTTTTTGCCCTCTTGACCAAATATGGGAAGGGGGCACTGACGCACGTGCAAGTGCCCTCCCCTGCCCTCTTATGATTCGCAAAGTATGTTGGGAAAATTTTGCCCCCCTACGAGCATACGCGCTCCAGAGCCGGAGAGGGCGTCTACGTTTATATGTCTATGGTATGCGAGACAATACAAAACAACATGGGGGAGTTCCACAACACGGAAGATGGTGTAAAAAATGCATTATGCGCTGGGAGACCAACTCCATACAAGTGATAATGTGAATGGGAGGGGATTCTCTGAGGGGATACTGCTGTCTGAGCCCCCTAAACCGGGAATATGAATTATTGCCTTCCGGCCAATGCGGTTAAAGAGAACCCAGCAAATAAAAACAATAGGTACAAATTTTAATTCATATCTTTCATTCGTGCCATCAACAAGGGGATGGGTGATGAGTATGGTTGTAGTTGCACTTTATATTTAATATTATCTGGATCTTGTGTGTCTGTTCTTTTTTATGTATGTTTAGTTTTATTATTATTACTTGCGCGAGTGGAGCGAGCGCAAGTACTGTTTTCAGTTGTTTTTTCACGCGCCTCGCTTCTCGAACCTCGATTGGTTGGATGAGTTGATGATGTAATGGTGGTGTAATTGAGATATTAATCGTCATTGGTTGAGAGTGCCCCTTTATAAATCAAACTCCTGGCATTCCCTTTAAAA
>OOFJ01032732.1:0-13780 GCA_900323375.1 Benthosema glaciale
TTTGATTTTTTTAGGAATCACTGCTAGAGCCATTATGTTTTCAAATGGGGGGTCCGCGGTCTAATAAATGTCAACCTGGGGGTCCTTGACATGAAAAAGTTTGGGAACAATCGCAGTAACTGACCACATTAACTAAAGTGCATAGGGGCACCCCCAAATTGACAGTAACAACCCCCCGACCCCAATTCGATATCATATGTCAGAGACAGAGATTAAGCACAAGAGAAGACCCTTATGGCTCTAGTAGCGATTCTCAACCCCTTTATAGTACAAGAAATCTATGGAAAATACAGGAGCAACCTCAAACTAATTGCAAAAAAACACACTCAGCTGATTTTGTATCTTCAATATATCCCGAATAACAAAAGAAAGTTTTGAAAATGGCCTGTACAGTATGGCCCACCATTGACATTCTATATAAGGCAAATATTTTCTAAATTGCATTATGCTTTAAGTAGCAAGTGTATATCATGACTCTGAATCCATTCCAAGCATTATTTTTGCACACAAAAAAAGGTAGTGTTGATGTAGCAAGCTACTTTTGCTGTGTAGCTTGTAGTGTAGCTTGCTACAATTTTTCTGGGGATAGCTTGTAGTGTAGCCGAGCTACATATTTTCGAGAGTACAGTAGTGTAGCTTACTACATTTTCCAAGTAACTTGCCCATCACTGACTGTGACTATATGTACAAACTGGAAAAAGTGGAAGGAAAAGTGAGTTTACCTCCCCTTTTGCTCTCCCGACAGATGGATTTTCAGGCATGTTTTGAAGGAAGCCAGTGAGAGATCATGATCATAATCAAGGTGGCATTGTATGAGGGTTCTGGCAAGGTTTGAGAGCACTTTTGTTGACAAAAGAGCAAATTCTTTGATTCTGCTCTTTCGATTCAAAAGAGCAGAATCTTCTTTGATTAACGTTTTTGATCACGTCACAGGGCACCGTTTGTTATTATTGTTATATAAGAATACAGTCCTAACTATTATGTGAATCTGGCATTGTATGTGGTGTTTAAATGCATTTAAATCCATGCTGCGAAGGGGAAGAGTTGACATCTGGAGATGACGATGAAAATGCTGATGCAAACTTGGAAAGCCAGTGAGTAGACTTAAATTTGCAAACTATCTTATGCACATTTAAGGAGTGAACTGAATGTGTAATTTCCATTTTTTTGTCTTTTTTTTGTCTTCTCTCATTTCTTCATAAAGGCAAGACAGTAATATAGACTCCACATCCTCCCTTAAAGAAGTAGGAAAACCAGAGGACCCAAAGCAAGGTACTTGCTCACAGTGTAATCATAGTCAAATGGAAATATACTGGTACTGCTGGCAGGACCCAAGTACCAATGCAAACAGTCTAAATAATATAATACATTCAGTCACTGCGAATTCAAAAACTGCATTCGATGTTGTAAACGAACATTGTGTTCAATCGCTTGCAATTGTCCTGACAGAGGTCGGTGGCTCAGGCGAGGAGAGCGACGTCCTCAGCATCAACGCAGACATGTGCGACAGTGACATCGAGGGCCACAAAGAGGAACAGGCCGCCAAACGCGAGGAGGAGGAGGAGGTCACCGCAAAGCCAGTGGAGGTAATCGGTCCGGAATGCGTCGATCCCGTCACACATCCGGAAGCGGTCAAAGAGGAGCCCCGGGCGGCCACCGCGCAGCCCGCGGCGGCGAAGAAGGAACTGCAAAGTGACATAGACAGGAGCGTTAGTGAGATTTTAGCATTCTCGTCCTCCTCCGGCAGCGAGGAATCAAAGGAACAGAAAGCCTCGTCGCAGTCCACAGATGGGGGCGTACCTGATCAGAGTGGGCCTGCCTCGGGTCTGACACCGACCATCTGTCAGCCCTCCGTTCAGCAACTGGAACTCCTGGAACTGGAAATGAGGGCCAGGGCTATCAAAGCTCTCATGAAAGCCAGTGACGGTAAAAGGCCCTGAGGGTGTGAAATGAGGTTAAACACTTTGTTTAATACGTTTTTAGTTTTTCTTTTTTTTACCTTCAAAAGCATGGTTTAAATGTATTTACAGTATAATGCTCAGAGATCCTATGGTAGACTACTTGTTATTTTCAACTTGTGTACTGGGTTCATTTAGTGTTGCATTCATTCAAACTGCTGTTTGTGTCATAGTACTCTATGACAGTGGTTCCCAAACTTTTTCATGTCAGGGACCCCCAAATCGACATTTATTAGGCCACGGACCCCCATTTGAAAACATAATGCAGAGTGACCCCGATAAGAGGATTTTTACGGATCTAGCAGTGATTCCGAAACATATTAATTTCATTGACCCCTGTTTCACATACATTAGTCTACGGACTCCCATTTAATGGCATTTTTATCTCTGGGACCCCCAATTTATATTGTAAAACCACTGTCCATTTGGTTCCATGTGTACATTCTCTGAGTTATAGACCCATAAGGCTCCATTTGGTTCCTAACTATTTCTAATTCAGGTACCCCCTGGAACTCCCTCAGGTACCCCTAGGGGTCCCCGGACCCCACTTTGGGAACCCATGCTCTATGACACAAACAGCAGTTTGAATGAATGCAAATCGACACAGAATGTGAGCGATAAAGCAAAAATCATTGTCAGATGACAGATGTATAGCTTATATTCATGAATGCATTTTTTTTTGATAATTTATTCATTACGGATGTGAGACAGATGTTGCGTTTCAAACGGCATTTCTCAAAATTTTGCAAAAATGTTAGCTATATTCTGTGTGTGTGTGTCTGATTGGGGAGAAAGACTTTCTGACTTTCAATTATACATAAATTGATATTTTTTTCCTTTGATAATGTTAACATGTTTTCTCATGCCAATAAAGCCCATTGAATTGACATGTCCAATGCATTTTCCATCATTTCTCACTAGATGGCAGTGTTACTCTACCTAAATCATTACATCCTAGCCTGAAGAGGCCCTGAGATGTAAGGTTTTGTCATTTGCATTGGGCCCAATGCAATTTCTACAGAAATGATGGAATGTTGGATGTAATAAACCCCTTTCACACAGGAATCATCCACATCATAATTCTAATAAGTCAATTGCATAAAATGTGTGCTGTAGGCTGTAGGGGATGGATAACAGTCATGCACAGGAGGAGGAAAATACAGGCCCAAGCTGAGCAGAACCAAAGGCGACCGCCTCTGGGGTTCTGGTCGGGAACAGCGGCAAATGCAGAAAAGAGTGTTGCTATAGGGCCACTAGATGTGTAGTGTTAACGGGAAAAAAAACATGTTGATGACCTAGTGTCTCTGATTACCCGCTTCGGATGTTATCATCCCTTATCACAGGAAATGTTGATAATCGGCACCAAAGAAACAGACGAAATGTATTCCCATGGGAACGTATGCTTTATATGACATGATGAGGTGACACGGAAGTGACTGCGTTGGAACGTGCTTGTGGTAAGGTTTGGGATAGGGTTAGTAATAGTAATGTTTGACGTGCTTGCGGTTAAGGTTAGGTTTGGGGTGTGGGATAGGGTTAGTCAGCAGGCAGTCCGGGTGTAGAATGCTAAACGCCACAACGTCTAGAATGCATGTATGGAACATATTGGCCGTATTCCCACGTCCTGATAACAATTGATTTCATCTATTTAATACAATATAACACTTGAATCCGCTGCTCTGATGTCATGGACACTGGGCTCTCTTACCTCCTGGACTACATGTTGTCTCAGTAGGACAGCCCTCCCCCTATCCACAAGGAGGAGCAGTGCACCAAAGAATTATGGGAATTGCAGTCCAGGAAGGAAGTGAGCTCAGTGTTGCTGGGCACTGGGCTAAAATCTAAAGTATCTTAACCACATATTACACACACAGACCCCCAGGAAAGTGTTCTAAATCTTCTAAATGTTTTTGCAAAAAGGGTGAAGTGTCCCTTTAAGTTTAATGCAACTCCACGTGATTTGTCAAATAAATTAATAATGACTGGTTTATCTTACACTGAGGTTATAGCGGGCTGGGCAATGGGCACCTGTTGAAACTTTTGGCTTGTGCATGGGGTTGCATTTTACTATGTAAGGACGGCACACATTGTAGAGTCATTAGCTTTTTCCTTTTCCACAGTAGACAAGATCATCTTCAGAGTGGAATATGCATTCAGTCTATATATGGCTAAGCACTGCAGCAGAGGAAACCAACAACTAAGGGTTTCATCAGCCCTACAGAGAAGCCCTGCAATAAAATACAATGGAGATAATTGGCCTAGCCATTCTCACTTATACAGTAGATCAAGTATAAAAGCAGCACCTACCTATTTCATCCACTACACTAGAGTAGCTTTTAAATTAATTTCTGCTTCCCTATACACTCTTTGCCGTTATTAGAATTAATGGCATCCTTTCACCTAATGTTTTAACACGTTGTTTCTTTTGTGCTATAATTTATTCTGAAGCTGCTTTGTTCTGGTAAACTGAGGCTGGGATGGGTGCAATTACATGCAGATGTGTAGCACAACACTCTTACTAAATCACCGCCACCACCACCAAATGCCTGGGGAGACAATGAAAACCGTAATAAACACCCAGGCCTTTTGGGAATTTATTTGCATTTAAGAGGTTCTTTTGGGGGCATGGGGGAAGTTAAATGCATCACGTGTTTTTTTACAAGCCAGGTAGGTATCTTATTTGATTCCAGGGGGAAAATGGCCACTTTAGTAAAAAGGGATGCAAAGTGACTTAAGTGCTCATGGTGTCTGAAGATTGATCGCTATTTGGTATCACATTTGGTATCACCCCCGCATTAGAGGGTGAGTTATTTGAGAAGAGCCAATCTGGGAACCCATTGGCATCCACGTCTCAGGCGAACGTCAAGGAAATCAGAAAGTCGGAATGATTAGACTCAAATGTCTCATGAGCTGTGGTCATTATGCCATTATGGGAGAGTACTTGAGAAAGTACCAGAAACCGTGGCTAATTTCTGAACATCAGAGGGATTGTGGTTGAATAGTGACGCAGCTTTAGCTCAGGCGGCATATGGCGTCATCTTATGGGTTGCACCTGCTCATTTAGAACCATGGATGAAAGCCATGAAGAGCAAAACATGAATATAAATTGTGTCAATAATTAAACTCTTAGGATTCCCTCTGTGATATATTATATTCCACTTATATTCCCCTCTTAAAACACATGAATCCCCTACAGTATTGTGGGCATGTCGTAGGCGTAGAAGACAAACGTTCCAGCAAAAATGGGCAAACAATCCGTGAACGTTCTGTGAAAATGGCAGATCTACAAGCTAATCCGTATTGCGTTTGCAGTTGTGTTGTGAGCTTGTAGATTGGCTAGTTACGTACAATAAAGTTTGGGGATTTAAGCCACAACATGGGAGATTGTAGCAGTGATATTTGAAGAAATATTCACCGTTCAATGAGAATAAATTGCTTATCAAATGACAGCAAGAATTCAATAATAACATTAATTGTGCAAAAATCATCTGTTTCATGGTCTACAGTAAGTGTGGTTCATTATTGGGTAGCATGGAAAGCACAATTTGTCACATGACAATGAAATCACTTGTAAAAAGAGTGCAGATCAGAGAAAACGTGTGCATATTTCCAGTATACTGTAGGAACGCCAATGTAGATTTTTATTAATGCGATCAAAGTGCTCTGTTGAAAGCATGTTGCTGTATTCAGTGCTGATGTTGTAGCTCTATGCCGTGTGTGTGTGTGTGTGTGTGTGTGTGTGTGTGCGTGTGTGTGTGTGTGTGTGTGTGTGTGTGTGTGTGTGTGTGTGTGTAAACTGCAGGATTGGAGATATCCAACCCTGCATCCACGTGGTAACTGTTAGGCAGAATATCGATACCCAACCATATGCTATTGTTGACGCCACCATTAGAGTAAAAGGACATCTTGAAACATACAGATGTTATTTTCTTCAGAGAACAAGTGCACTATTTACATAAGCAGTGACATGTTTCTCTCAGTCCGCCCCTACGTATGTGGAGCCGCTGTGCTTTTCCCCCACTACAAATTAAATTGAACTAACAGCACATGCTGACAAGCAATAAATAACTTAGCACCTCTGTGTGACTAAATTAATCGATTTCCCCAAGCAATGATTCACCGCGCACGTTTCATTTTCATCAAGTCCAGACCGCATATAGTACACTTGATCAAAGTAAAGAAATGTTTAATGTTGGATATCCTCGAGCATTTGTTTTAATTAAATGGTCAATCCTTTGATCGTGCAATGGCAGTTGCGTTGCCAATAATCATGACTGCAATCTTCAAAGTGTATGGTGATGGAAGGCATTTACGGTACTTTTTATGTTGGTGGAGACTTTGTCTACTACTACATGTATGTTGGCTATACTGGCATTGTGCTAGTCTCTCCCATCTTCTCCCGTATAAAACACTTTGTTCCATGTGATTCTGGAGAGAAGAATGCGTGTCACCACATGTCTCTGAGCTATTAGAAGCCCCTCAATGTTTGTATAAAAAAAAGAATCTCAAGAACATATTATGTGCTGCATTACTGAATCTGTCAGCAAGGCCATTCAGAATGTGTAAACATTGTTGATAGTGGGAATGGTTGAAAACACAGGCGCACAGCAGGAAGTGGAGGGCTGAGGCCGGGCCAAACAGGCCAACATCCTGGGGTCTCTCTCTCTCTCTCTCTCGCTCTCGCTCTCGCTCTCTCTCTCTCTCTCTCTCTCTCTCTCTCTCTCATAATTTTATATATATACACACACATACATATATACATAAAGAAAGAGAAACCTTTGTTTTTAACAGTTAATGTATGACTCCGGTGTAGCATCAGCATTTTAAGAAATACTTCCACCTCCCCGACATCTGACTTTCAGATTTCCTCAGTGTTGCACAAGTACTCCCCCTCCCCCTCCTCCACGACCTGCATTCAAATGGTGCATTAATGCCATCAAACACCCATTGATATTCTGGCGAGTCGACCAGCAAGCCAATAAAGCAAAATGCTCCTGACGGATAGGAAGAGACATCAGGCAGGATGGATGACCTCGCACAATCAAACCAGCATAATCGAATGAAATATCACAATATTACATCAAAGCCAACTCCCTGTGTGACAGCAACCGCAACAGGATCAACAAGCGCAGTCCATAGGGAATCAGCTCTTTGTCTTTCTGGAAAAACTCTGACCACGTGGCAGCCAGAGCTGTTTTTTTAATTTAATTCCTTTTAACTTTTTACTAAAATGACCATGGCTGACATGTACTTGGGTTTTATAGCGCAGAATAGGCCAAATGTAAATGTGTATGGCTGCACATATTTTAAATGTTGGTGGTTTTTTGGCATTGTGTGCCTTTTTGTTTGCTTTTAAATGTGAACTCTGAAATGATTAATTTGACATTAGCATTGCAGAACTGCATTTTGTAAAGGTTTCAGTGGACCAAACAAGGTATACTGTACAAACAGTTTCAGGCTGACGTCGCACATCTCATGTGTTTGCTTGTTTTAATTGACTCCTCGCTCAGAGGAGGCGCAGGCTGTTCTTTGGCCTTATTTGAAATGGAAAGGTCTCTGTCTTCTTCCAACAGCCAGGTATATACGGTTGCATATCATCATTCATATTTCACACAGCATTGATCGTTGGATGTTTGCCCCAAGAAAAGGGATAGGCAGGGGTTCATTATGGTTAAAGCTCCTCTGAAATTAGAACACTTCACTAATGTTATAAATTATACACTCATTGAGGAAAAGACACAAATATGGAAGAGTGTGATCATGGTAAAAATGTATTTATGAGGGGAGAAACACTTGTCTCGCTCTACATTGGTTACCAATAATAAAGAGAAACTCATTTGGGTGCAAGTCAAGCAAATATGGAGATTCATTTCAAAATTTGATATCCACCATTGGATTAATATCATGCCACTGCACACAAAATAACTGCTTTGAGATTATTATGATACACAGTATAATATTACTAAGTAATATCTGCAATCATTCACATATTTGTAATACTGAGCAATGACAATTAGTGTGCGGTGGGGATCCAAATTGATAAATAATGTTCACACTTTTACAGTCACCTCTCACACTTACTTTATATGGAGGCAAGTCAGTCTTGGCTTTCTGCTTGCCCCAGCTTTTGAAAAAGTATACGTGACTGAGCTATAAGTGACATGAAAATCGGTGAATTGTAATAGCTTTAAAAATCCAAAAATCCACAAAGTTTTTTCATCTTTTTCCTAGCAGATGAATTGCTTTTACGCTCGATTGACATTTGATTTACAACTGCCATCACTGCCACTTGAACATAAAGTGTGGAAGTTAGAAAAATGAACCCCAAACTGAACCTTGGGACCATTTCATGTCCAGTTTCTTTGAACTAATGTCACTTTCTGGGGAACTAAACTTCAACAGCTGCATGGTTATGGCCCCAGCTGTCCCGGTGAACAGCAGAGGACCACCAAAGTGTCCCCAAGACAGACAATAGATCACAATATTATAGCCCCAGTGTCTCACAATTTTATGATGGTGAATGAACACAACCTCGCTTGTGCAGGGATTCGGAAGACATTGAGCTGTCAAATCCCAGAGGGTTCTGATTTATTTATTTTTATTTGGTGGATGTATTCCCAACAGAGGCACAAAAGGGGCAAGCCGAGTAAATTACTTTTGTCAAAGTTGCGATAAAACTGTCAAATTGTTCGCCACCAGCTGGCATAGGAATTGTATTACATAAGTAATTGTCGAAAGGAATGTCAAGACAAGATTGTAGTGCCTGATGAGTTTCTGTCATTCTTCCCTTTAGGGGGACGCTTGGTCTTTGACTTAGCTTAATGTCCTTGGCATGTGCGTTTAGTGCCACATAACATTTCTCCTGGGTAGAGTTGTAGTCAGTGCAAAGGTCTAGAAATGAAATAAAATATCTCTTAACCACATGAATCCTAACGTCCCTGCATGTCATAATAAAGTGAACATTCGGTGAAAACAGCCGACCTACAGCACGCATATAGGCTATTTTTTTTTTGAAGAAATTAGATTTGGTGTAGAGGACAGATCCCTGAGGAACCCCATGTTCTCTCAGCATTTCACCATGGCAAATTTACTATTTAGTCAGTGATTTTGTCTGTGTCTGTTGAGGTAACGATTGACCTTCGTTCACTTGAACTAGGATATCAATGTTATTGATATTGGGGCGACATTAACTCACTATTTTGTGTTCCGTATGCTCGGCTGTCGGGTTTCACATGTCCCTACCGGTTTTCTTTCCATGGTACCTTGCCTCTGTTATGCTCCGTTTTGTTCCATGCCTGTCAATCACACCATTGATTGAACTTTTGTGCACTTCAGGCAGAACCCAAGGTCTTCTAAAGGCGCGGCCCTACGTTCTAAAGCTAATGGACGACCAGTGAGACATTTGAAGTCGCTGTCCTTTTTTTTTGGTGGAACTATTACACGAAAAAGGCATGAGTCATACCGGCGACGGCAAAGTGGCGCCATGCAAATAGTCCCCCCTCCCCCCCACTCCCCACAGTCCCCCACACGTCTGCCACCACTCCCTGGCTGCATCCTCTGCTCCTTCATCACATCATAGAGAACAGAGTGGTATTTCAGCTCTGCCTCTTGACAGCCAATTAGCCAGCCGATGTCTGCCGTACACACCCCCAAAGTGATTGCTTGTCCCTTTCCTCTGATTGTGGAGGGGTCGCACGGAGACAGCGTTTCTGTGACTTTTAATTATATTTGAAGTGAAAAGAGTCAGACTGAATGAAGCGAATCAAGGGCTTTTAAAGAGTTTCTCTTTACTTTTTTCCCCCTCTTTTTACTGGAAGAGCTAGCTTCTGTTGTGCACTTTAAGAGATTACTAATTTACTCAAAAGCTTTATGGGGTCCATATCCAAAATATATGATCTATTACTACTGTACTGTATTATTGATTTACAATAAGGTGACTACAGTAAATAGTACAATTGAATATAGACGGGACTCTCGCATCTTATTTTGAAATTGCATGAGTAACACCATGAACTGCAAACGACTGCAATCATGCTTAAGAAATCATATTTCATATTTTGAGTGTGACAAACCAGTGCCAGAGTCATATTCTGGAAAGTTACTTACAGTACCTGCTTGTCCTTTGCACATTAGGATTGTCTGCTCAACCGTTCCAAAGATCCAGCTTGGCTTCTTCTTTGTGGCATCCATTTGCAACTGTCTATCTGCCTAGATATCTTCTACATCGTTTAACCTGGTATGCTCTAAAGCAGTGGTTCCCAAAGTGAGGTGGTTCCCCCAGTAGCCCTTGAGGGAGTTCCAGGCGGTCCCCAGCTAAATGATAGTTTGGAACCAAATGGACCCTTATGGGTGTGTAACTCTGAGAGTTCACCTGGGATAATGTCTGAACTGCACAACCCATCAGTTTCCTGCTCAGAACCATGGCCTCAGATTTTGCCGGTCCAGTGAGAGCTGAAGGTCTTGGGCCGATGGTGCCAATTAAATACTTGGTGGTTACAAAATAATAAATGTCTTAATTCATCATATAATGTACACACAGTAACACAAACAAATGGAACAATTTTTTTTTTCTTCCGAATCACATAATAAACAAATTATATCCTCCTCAGAGAATATCATTAATAAAAACTACCTACAAAAAGGGAGAACACGAACAAATGTTGTCACAGAGTGAAGATTGTAAAACAAATACAGCATAGCAGTATGTAAATGTTGCAGAGAAGTGCAGATTGTCTCGATCGCTTTGTTGGCTGTGCACAATGTTTATTGCCGCAGGGATGAAAGATTCCTCATAAGTGCTTCTCCCTGCCAGTTGTACTTTATCACAGCGACCAGATGGGAGTGGTTGGAAGGAGTTGTGAAGGGGGCGTGAGGCAGCAGTGTGAAAAGTCTGCCCTTCCTTTTAACTGATTAATTGTACAGTTCTTGTAGATGTGGCCCGACAGTGCAGGTCTTTTTTTTTTTTTCTTTCTAGCTTGACTGATGAAGTTTATTTTTGACTCTTAACAGAGAGGGAATTGTTCCAGTATGTGATGTTGAAGCAATGCTGGCTCACGTTCAATGAGGGATTTGTACACGACTGCTCTGCATTGGGATTCTAGGACAGAGAGGAGGCTGTTTGCATCCATGGCTGTGTAGCTGTGCCTGCAACTCATGAGCCTTCCCCTTGACCAAGGTTGAATCCCCTTTGAATGAATGGTAGGGGATTGGTTTCCCAGGTTCGAATCCAGGTGGTAGGTTACCTTAAACATGAAACCTACATCATTTCCTATCCTTACATCCACCCTCCTCAACTGTATGCTTGTGGAAAGCCATTCAGAACAGCCACTGAAGAGTACATTTCAACCACATGAACACATAGCGTCCCTATTCTGGACATTACACGCGCACGCACGCACTCACGCGCATATATATGGTGAAGATTTGACAGTGAAAATGATTGGTGAACATTCGATGAAAATAGCAATACTAACAACATTTGGTGAATAACATTTGACAAAAACATTTGATCCAAAATAGCAAAGTGTATAGCAATGTGTCAAGTTAGTATTAGTATGAAATGGTTGAGAAAGAAATGTCAGTTGTCAAATGAGCTGTATATGTAGTCATGAATTTGTTGAAGCTTGGCAGTGTCTATATTATATTAAAGCATGCTAATAACTCTTTCTGTGGAATGAATCATGCTGCTTAGGTGACTAACATTAATCAGCATTCCCTTACCATTCAGAGTGATTGGCTCCAAACCCAAACTTATCAGTGACAGGCAGGGGCAACCTCACACTACACTATGTCTCTCTCTCTCGTTCCCCGAAAAGATTAATTGACGATTGCTCATTCAATTAAAGGTCATATGAAAATTATGTTCTAAAATCAACACAGTGAAACCGAAAGATCTGTCAATAGTTTCATCTACATTCACAGCAGAATTGCCAAATGTTCAAGCATTATTTTACTCCTGGATATTGATAGCCTTACTCCTACGTGAGCCTATTCTCATTCAAGCCATTTTTAATACACTAATGATATGCCACAACCAGAGGTGTTAAGTACTTCAGTAAAACTTACTTACTTACTTACTTAGGTTTATTAAGTACCTTTCAGCCAGGTGCAACCTGGCTATACTCTCGATGTTGAGACTAGTGAAAACCTATAGTGGACACTTTTTCATGATTGGCTGCCTCTAGCTAAGCCAATGGATGATAAAATCAACAGTCTAAAAGCTGCAGAAGCCTTATCCTGTCTAAGCCAATGGGAGATAAAATCCATAAGGCTCTGTTTTCGTCCATGCTAAACCCCTTATCCCTAAACTACGTTTCCTTTTTGTTTTACTATTTTGAAAAGCATTTTTGAATAGTTAAAATATACAATCTACAAGCTCACGTGTCGATGTACATCGGCTAGAGGAATTATTCAAAAAAGATTAAAAAAGAAAAAAAAAAGAATGGCAGTTATGACATGAGTCAGATCTTGTTTGAGGATCTGTGCTGTGCTCGACAGTACTTGAGTACATTTAATTACGTTCTCTCCACTACAAACTTGTTTGTTTTACTCCATTGAATTTCCTCATACCTCTCCAAATTCTTGTTACATTGGCATTTGATTCCTTTGAAAAGATAATAGACTGTGAGCTTTTAACAACATGAACTTTAGCGCGACAACGTCCCTGTTCAGGACATGTCATAATAATAGGCGCACATTCTTTGAAAATAGGAACAAATATTCTGCAAAAAATAGCAGATGTACGAGCTCAGACCACTTTGCAATGTGACTTGTTGTGAACTTGTTGATTTTGCCTATTTTCAGAGAGAGACGAGGGTGTAAAGTACAGACCACAAAGTATTGCTTTAACTCTAGAATGTCACTGCTAGCAGTTCTCCCACCAAAGTTCATCGATGACCCATGGACAAAGAATAGGTTCAAATTAATTCAAGTGAGGGGATAGTCAGCTAAAATGTCCTCCTTTTCAGCTGCTGCTGAATGAAAAGTCAGTACTCAAACATTTGCCCTCAAATATGAGGCAGATGGCTCATCAAAACTGCATTTATATGAATAAAACAATTTTCAGCTGCAAGGCTGTATTATACAGAATAAACATCATTAAAGCTCAGAGGGAGGAGGGGAAAAATGTGCAGACTGCTTGTTTGACAGTTGCAGTTACTGCAGTTAATACAGTACCTTTGTCTCGTACTCTTGTTGGTCTATTAAAGAGTCATTCTAGTAAGATGTCACTATTTCTATTCCACATAATTGGATATGATTAGTTATAAACTAAGCCCAAAGGCCTTTGAGAATGATCCTGTTGGGAACGCATGCCCCGTTGGTTATGCAATACCTTGCAGTTGCACCCATTGAACCTATCCGTTATCTGACGTCAGTACTATGCTGATATATTGATGGCATCAGGGAACTCCTACACAGTATAATGGGCATAGAAGGGCCACAGACAGATACACAGAAATTGTAAATGGTGCATTTATATAGCGCCTTTATCCAAGGCGCTTTACATAGATTGTGCATCACATTCACCCATTCACACACTGATGGCAGCGGAAACCATGCAAGGCACCTACCAGCACATCAGGAGCAATTAGGGGTTAAGTGTCTTGCTCAAGGACACATCGACACTGACTCTTAATCTGGGGGAGCCCGGGTACGAACCGCCATCCAGTCACTCTACCCCTGAGCCACCGCCGCCCAGATACTGAGTGTTTTGGATCCTGATCCGCTCCTCCGCCTGACTTCCCACCCGGCCCAAGTTACATGCCCTTGGGACTTCGGCAATACACTCGGCCAGTTTGAAGTCGATCAGTCGGACAGTCCAC
>OOFJ01032734.1:0-10735 GCA_900323375.1 Benthosema glaciale
TTTATTACGTTAACTTTGGTGTCCCCATTTTAGAAAAATAGCTAAAAATAGCTGATCTACAAGGGCACAACCCTGTTTTGAGTGTGTAGATCAGCTATTTTCACTGCAATTTGTCCATACAGTTAAGAGATGGGGGAGTCAACATTAATAATCATGAGCAACTGGTCAGTGCAGTCGGCTGACATCATATTTGTTGTGCTTGTAGATTGGCTATTGGAGTACATTGTCTCTGTCGGGTGGAAACCCCACATGCAAAACTGTTCCTTATGAGGATTCAAATTCAAAAATAACAAAAGTAGCAGATAAAAACTTTGTGCCATGTTTCGAACTTGTACATCTGCCACCTTGTTTATGGGTGATTCTGTACTACAGTATGAAACAACACAAAGATATGTTATTTATTTTGTTCCTTGTTGGACAACAATCTCTCCTTCCATTTCCACACCATGTTGTCATGCAATGTCATTTGGCCACAGTGACTGAGCAGTGAGCACTCTGGGAAAGTGTGGGAGGCTCGCTCAACCCCAAAGCTCATTTAAAAAATATAATCTGGCTGAACCGGAAAACAAATCTACCGAATGTACTATTTGATATATTTCTGTCAGCCCTGATCACGTTGGGAGTTGCGACGTGAGAGAACGGCCTAGCAGACAGTCGTGTGTTTGGAACACAAAGACATGCAGTGCGTTTCCACAGAGACTACAGCTTTATTTACAGCAGGAAGAAATAAAGCACTTGAACTGTACTTGAACCTACTCATGTCCCAGAGTACAAACACATTCAGTCAGACGCCCTCCTCGCGCCGCAGCAGCGACACAATGATCTGCGAGCAACTGGGAGGTCCCGACGCCGTTCAGGAAACCCTCTGTGTCGTTGTCTTCTGGCCTTGAGAGATGGGTCTTCCAGAGAACCACAACAACCTTCTGGTTCCATAATGGAGGAAGCATTGAGCTGGCCAGCGGGGCCCTGGGCAGCTACATGGCCAGATGCAGACCTCCATCCACCACCAACACCTGTCCTGTGATGTAGGGAGACTCCAGGAGGAAGACGGCAGCCTGGGCCACCTCCTCCGGCTCGCCGAACCTCCCCAGGGGGATGGCACGCGCCTTCTGCTCCTCGTCTACCTCCGCTGTCATGTCTGTGTGGATGAACCCTGCCGTTTGGAGACAGTGTATAATCATTTACCATATTTACTCACACACTTGCACACATACAAACACACAGATCAATGATGATCAATGATACATTTGGGGGAAGCCATAGCCGACTGGGGTTGAAGGGACAGAGCCAAAAAAAAAAGAAGCAAAACAGCAAAGAAGAGGTGTGTGAAATGGAGAGAAATGGAGATTCCAGGAAGGTAGGAAGTCCTACCTGGCGCTATCAGGTTGACCCGGATGTTTCGTGAGGCCACCTCTTTGGCCAGGGAACGAGTGAAGCCCTCCAGACCCGCTTTACTGGCACTGTACACACACTGGCCTGCACTGCCCTTCAGCCCCACCACTGAACCTGCAGCACACACAAACACACACACACATACACACCATGACAAGATCCAATTTAACTACATTACCCATCATCCACCACCGAACCTACGGCAAGGAAGCTTACAGAAGGAAGGGACATGGTCATGTGACTGTGCTGCGCCAGGACACTTTCATGGACGCTTTCATGAGAGGCAAATCTCGCACCAGGAAGTTCAATGAATACATAGCAGTGAATGGAGCCGGCTGGACCAGCTCATGAACAAATATTATTTCTGAATGACTGAGACCTTTTGTAAAATAATCGCGCAACCCAGTCACGTGACCATGTCCCTTCCTTCTGTAAGCTTACTTGACCTACAGCACACACACAACACCTAATTTAACTGCATTACCCCTACCCTGATAATTCACTAGGAGTTGACTAGGAAATGTTTGGTTCCACAGATTGATTGATTGAAAATTGTATTAACAGTTTGGAGGTTTACAGTACATTCCACAGCACAACTCAATACAATACAGTACTTTTCAGGCACATCTCAATACAATACTGTGAACAGTGAGTTAACAGATAATTTAAAGTCCTTAAATTGTCACTTCACTGTTTCCAGATGAATGACAAGTATTACCAAGTGCTTGTGACTAAATAACAACTATATTAGATCCGCAGGACAGAACACAGGTTATTTTCCCTATGTCTGAAAAGTAACAGTTTTGGACATACAATATTTCTACCAACAGTGACAAAGTCATTACTGGAGACGGAAATGTTGACACACACTGCCCTCTAGTGGCTGTATTGGGAACTTAGAAATACAGTTGCTACAGCAGTACTACATTGTGAGGATGGTGTTGTCACCTATGTTGACGACGGCGGGGTGCTGGCTGTGCAGCATGCCACGCAGTGCTGCCTTGCACGTCAACATGGTCCCCAGCAGGTTGGTGTGAAGCACAGACACCATGTCCTCTGGTGAGGTCCTCAGTAGAAGACCATCTCTGCACGCACGCACGCACACACGCACACACACACGCACACACACACGTTACAACCAAGATTCACTGAAATTCCTGTGCTTCAAACGAGCATCACCGCGCACCTAATGAAAACATAAAAAGACATCTTTGCAACTGTGCAGTCCTTGCAGACAGTAGCTTCTAGCTAAGCTAGGCGTTTACACGGGACATCTTCTGCACTGCCTACGGAATTCGCCTATCAGCTCGATCCTGCAGCAACGCAGGTGTGCCATTAATGGCGGTAACGCACACCCTCTTGCGTAATATTTCTATTTATTCATAGTTTGTTTCTTTGTTGACTAGGGTTCATGCCATTTACTCGCTCTAGATAAGAATTAAATCAATGTGATTGATTTCTCCCTCCGTATAGTCTTTCTACGTCTCATCAGCATGCATCTACACCCAGTGTACCCATCTGTCACCAACACACTACACCTGTTGATGCCAGCTGCATTGACGAGGTACGTGATGTTCCCACAGGTCTTGTTTATGGACTCAAACGTCTTCTGCACATCCTGTTCCTTCGAGACATCGCAGGTGAACGACATATGGTTGGCTATGGAGTAGAGCAGTCCATTAGTACAGGTTCTCAAACCTTTTCATATACAAAATATATTTATATAATCATAATAATATTGAATACGGTCATAAATCTGACTTAATATTTTGTTTTGTTTTTAACTGAAATTCAATTGTAATATCTTCGCTCAGTTCGCAGGCTTAGTTTTTATTGATTGAATACTTTAACACGATTGTTAATACTACAGGCAGTATCAAAGGTTATGCTAAAGATTAACCACTTAACTTTAACCCCTACTTGGTTGATTGGAGTCCCTCTGGGCTCTATACTAGTAACTTCTCCGTTTTCACTCAACTTTAAATATCTTCTCTGAAGGTATAGCTACAAGTTCACAGCACGTTCCGTTGTAAGCTTGTAGATCTGCACATTTTTGCAAAGGTTTTCCCCATAATACAGCTCTGGTGTTTTCTTAAGTGGTTAACACAAAAAAGGTGCAGGGGGCTTGTTCCAACTGTAGTCAATTCATCAGTAACAAATATACATATGCTTCAATACAAATACATTACAAAACATATTGGAATAAAGCTCAATAGAATCATAAGGTATATTTACAGGGGAAAGTAGGGGTGTGGGCAGGGGATGTTGTACTGTAACTGTACCTCCTTGCAGAGACACTACAGTGTAAATGGAAAATGCTGGTGCATTTATATAGCGCCTTTATCCAAGGCGTTTTACATAGATTGTGCATTACATTCACACACCGATGCCGGAGGAAACCATTTAAGGCACCAACCTGCACATCGGGAGCAATTGGGGGTTCAGTGTCTTGCTCAAGGACACTTCGACACTAATTCTGGGGGAGCCCTGGTTTGAACTGGGAACCTTGTGCCGGTTCCCATCCAGTCACTCTACCCGAGACACTGCCGCCTGTGTTGTACTGTAACTGTGTACCTCCATGCAGAGACGCTACAGTGTCCAGTGCAGTGTCCTGGTTCCTGGACACCACAGCCACCCGACAGCCCTTCTGTGCCAGTAAGACTGAGATGGCTTTACCAATGCCCCTGGAACCTCCACACACCACCGCCAACCTGGACATGTCCGCTGCAACAGACAAGCATGCACGCACCCAGCCACACACACACACACGAAACACATTGGAACATGACACTGTGATAATAATAATAAGAAGAAGAAGAATAAAGAATATTTTAGATTTCCACTTCTATTTAGCTTCTTAACAGCTCTGTCAGTGAACGGTACCCACTTCACTTCATGTACTGTGAAGACCTTCATAAACCTTCATCTGTTTATCTGTTATGCTGATGAGCTGCCTTATGTTCTGTATTCAGGTGCATAATTCTACTGTATTGTAATGACCAGATTTCCATGTAAACTTTAAATTGTATCTGGAACTTTTAAATCCTAGTAGAGGATTTGAACGACATGGCATTATTTCTGCCATTCAACCAGAACCAGTATTTTCTGCACAGTGAAAATACTGAAAATGTATATGTTCACAGGGCAATAGAAGTGAACTATAGATTCAAGTTTATATTGCATCATTATGTATACGTTATACGTATTATAAGGGAGACTGATTGAAAGCCACAACCGTAGCTATTCCTACCACAATCTTTTTATAAATAAAACGAAACAAATGGGCCACTCCACTGTGTCCCCTGCCAGCGTTAGGAATACGAGCACATTCAAGGCCAAGGGTCAAATTTCATTTGCATCATTCATACATCGCGGTTCAACGGTGTCGCGTGCCTAAATTACCAGATCTATCTAGCTCGCAGCGCGTCGCATCTCATAGCTATAGGCCACCAAGCCATATTATAAATAAAGTATGCACTTACTGTAATCAAATGAAATAGTGAGGTTTGGATGTTGTGTTCTCTTTCGTTCTGTTACATGTGATCTTAGGTCAAGTACAAACTCCAAACACCGACATGTTTATGCAGTAGAGAGGCTGCACTTTCAGGACGGCAGTCCTCCTCCAGGACCACATTTTGTTTCTGGCGTCAGCGCCACCTACTGACGTGGATGACTGCAAACGTGCAACCAAGGGAGTATAGTACTATAGACTACTATACTATAGTTTTGAAGGTTATTGCACCCATAACCATAATACTACTTTCTGTCTAAGTATACTTGGATATCAAAGTACTGTAATATTTTACAATTTCTTTGTAATTTGGTAATTTTGTATTTTTGTATTTTGTTTTATGTGAACCACTTTCAATTCCCTTGTTGAAATGTGATGATTGCCTTGCCTTACTTATAGTTTCACTCTGCAGGCTGGACCATGCGGTTATCTCCTTCTGTTTTCCCGTGTGCTTCTTGTTGATGTGCCTTTTAAAGGTTTTCTTGTTCGTGGGTCCATGGCATAAGGGACATTTTTTATGTAGTGCCGGCTTCACAAAGAGTCTCTGCATGTGTAAACTAGTGAAGCGTGTTGGAGCTGCAGTAATGGGAGATGCTGGAGCTGGGATGGTGGGGATAATGGCAGGATGCTTCTTCTTGCACAAAGACAGGTGCTTCACAAAGTCCAGTCTACGTGACAGTGTTGACAAGCAGTAGACGCAGTGGTGATGCCACTGTGCTCGGCAACCTAAACCACATCTGTGAATGGTGTAACCTAGGACATGAAAACATAACACATACTTAATATTATTCTACAATCATATTATTTGAAAGTGTAAATTATGAACAACCAAAATCTGTAGCCTATCATGTCAGAAAAAAGTGTGTAATGTGTAATAAGAAGGGTAAGGAAAAAAAATAAGAAAGGTGTACACTGTACAAGCCTATATTGTTCTATAGAACAAACATGATGCTGGAATGCAGGACAGTGGAACATAGTGCTATCTGATATGGATTATGGATGAGATCTTTATTGATCACTGAGGGCTAAATGCGTTCTTCACATTTGGGCACAGATTTTAAACAGATTTCATCTTCTTCAGATTAGAGCCTTAGGCTATTTGTGTGGCATTCATGTGATCGATAAATTACCGCTCCGACATCCTAGTGTTAAAGATGAATTTTGTAACTACAGTGACCACAGGGGGTCACTGTGTCTGTGGTCTGCTGCTCAAACACAATCCCGTGATTATGTGTAGCTTTGAATGCTTCAACTTAAAAATGGAAATCAGTCAAATCACTTTGGATTTGCCTCATGTCTATAAGCCCAGTTAAGCATCCTTAGTTCAAAGACGATCAACCGATTGTTTGCAAAATGTACCTTCGTGGAAAACGGCACGGTTGAAATGGGTCTGTAAATGGATTCTGACTCTGGCAAACTTTGTTGGGTGGAAGAGTGTTGTGCTACAGAATGGGCAGTGATAGTCCTTGCAGCATGTCGTGCATCTCTTCAATTCAGGCAACGAACTCCCTTTTTGGATTGTTATATGCATCTGGAACAAGAGAGAGGCTAATTGGTCAAATGATTATCACAGACATCCATTAGGCCTAAGCTAGTAATGCACCAAAAGAAATCTTCTGTCCTAGTTTGAGATCAATCTGTGGCCATAACATTTCTTCATAATATAGACTATACAGTACATGACAGAATGGCCATACAATAATCCAAATTTGTCCTTTCTATGTGGATTAAAAATAATTATGTGTGGATTCTTTGTGAAGAAAACGGCTGAGCAGTTCATTTTCTTTTATATGTATCAATAAAATATTGTTTAAAAAAGCTCAAACATTTCAAACAACAACTTCACACAGACCCATTGCATATGTCCAGTTGGGCTGGTTGGCTCAGTGAGAGTTGTTGGAGCTGGGATGGTCAGAGTTGTTGGTCCTGGAGTTGGTGGAGTTGGTGGATCTGGAATATTGGGAGATTCTGGAGCTGTAATGGTGTTGGTGGTCGTTGTTGAAGTTGGGATGGTAGGAGTTGTTGGTGCTGAGATGGTAGACGTCGGTTCTGGGATAGTAGTGGGAGTTAGGAGGGCGGGTGTTGTTGCTTCTGGGGTGGTTATGGCAGGAATCTTGTTCTTCTTTTTCTTGCACACAGACAGGTGTTTAATGAAGTCCAGTCTACGTAACACCATTGACTGGCAATGGACGCAGTGGTGATGCCATTGTAGTCGGCAGCCTAAACCACATCTGTGCATGGTATAACCTTAAATCATAAGGGCATACAATTGAAGTATTACTAATTTATGATCATATTACCGGTACGCAGACATTGAATTGATCATAATACAGGCTGCTTTTAATGCACACAGACATGACCATTTGCATTGTTTTTGCAAAGTTTACCTTCATCGACAATTGCACGGTTGAAATGGGTCTCTAAATGCCTTCTGACCTTGCCCAACTTTGTTGGGTGGAACAGTGTTGTGCTACAGAATGGGCAGTGATAGTCATTGCAGCATGTGGTGCATCTCTTCAATTCAGGCAACGAACTCCCTTTTTGGATTGTTATATGCATCTGGAACAAGAGAGAGGCTAATTGGTCAAACTGATTGATTGATTGATTGATTGATTGATTGATTGATTGATTGATTGATTGATTGATTGATTGATTTCAGTTAGCAAGGACAGGCACAGGGAAGTACAGCACAAAATCTGGTCTGCAAAAAGGATCAACCAGAAAAGCCTTTCGGCTTGTTTCCATTGGTCCTCACTACTCAATTAATCCAATATGGATCATTTTAAGATCATAATCACACAGACACAGACATAAATTAGGCCTAGGGCTGGGCAATATGTCAATGTTTAATTATATCAATATCTAACATGAGACTTACAATTCACAATTTACTTATTTTTGGGGATTTTTCTATATCATAATAGCCTGGCATACTTGTTTTTCCAAGCCTTCTTTTACAGCCTACTTAAAAATAAAAATAAAAACACAACTTTCAAAAAACTATATTTTGGTAAACTTAAATAAAAAATATATATCATCACATCACAATACCATATTATAATATTGTATTTTATTTTTTGTTACAATATCGAAGCATTTGGTAAAAGACATGGTGATATTGGAATTATTGTCCATATTGCCCAGCCCTAGTCTAGGCCTACTAGTAGCCTACTGCACGAAATGACATGTTGAATCCTCTGACTGCGCTTATCTATGTGTCCATGTCTTGTCATGAAACCACTTCATACGTGTACATACTTATGCGCGTGCAAGAACGTCTACTAGCGGCCCAGCCACTACCTGTACTGTCCGTTTGAGGCTCAAAGTGCAGTTCTCTCTGCAGTACTGGGTCCACCCAGTTTGGGGCTTTGAAAATAACGGCAACCCCTAATAGTAGTTATGGCTACCTGTCCCTGAACTTTAAAAACAAATCATACTGTATTCATATTCAGTGGGCTATACTCACAGTCACACCATTACGTTTGTGTTCTATTTCTTCTTCTTCTTGTTCATCTTTTACGGAGATACTCTCGTTGTCGTCCATCTTGCATGTCCTAGAAATGCGGTCCTTGTTCATCCTCAAACTCGGCAGGTGGCGCTGTCGCTGTAAAACTAAAACTAGGGTCCTGAAACTGCTATGGAAGCAAAATTCGCCTCTGTAGAGTTGTTGTACTACTCCACGTTGACCACAAGGTGGTGGTACATGCACAGCCCCAGAAAAGATAATAGCCTACTCAACTCAACTGGGCTCTTTTTAAACAATTTGGCATAAAGAGTGATTCTGATTATTTTTCCTATGCCCATCATTGAGTGTTTGTGTGTGTAAACACAAACATTGAAGACAATAGTGAGGACGCAAATTGTGATTGTTGGCCAGAATTAGATGATGTATGATGATGATAAGATCGCCCCTCACTTTGCATGTGATTGTTTTATTTTATTTCAAGGACTCCCAGTTTGATATGCACTTGGCCATGGACCATTTGAACCCCAACTACTCTGTAAAACTTTGAGTTGCAGACCTGTTAGCTGAGGTGACAGCACTATGGACCAGAGTTACAGACAAGGGTCTATTTTGGTTCCAAACTATCATATTATTTAGACGGAGGCCCCTTTTGGAACCTCGGAACCTCCTGTTAATTACAGCATGGTCAAGGTTAAGCAGCTATAATGCATGTGTCTCGTTATCTGGCTATGGCCGTGAGTCGTGACTATGGCCTAGGCATATAATTTAGTAGACCTTCCATTTCAGTCGCTGAGAATGGAACACATCGGGTGCTGAGAGTGGAGCAGCACATTTCATTGTCAGGCAGAAGAGCCCTTCCATTCTCAGGTGCTGAGAGAGTGGAGCAGCACATTTCATTGTCAGGCAGAAGAGACCTTCCATTCTCAGGTGCCGAGGACACATCTTTTTGGCCAGACAGACAGAAATATGATAACAATGTTTATGCATCCTTGTATCTTTGTTCTGTATTTAAAATCCTCCAACTTTCAGCTCGAATCATTCAACTTGAATCATTCATTTATAGTTTGGCTACTCAAAAAAGCAGATACAAGCTCATGTAAATCTGCAATTTTTTTTGAAAAACCTTGAATATGTCTTTGAATATAATCTTTGAATATAAGCGAACATTTTTTACTCAAATCTTTGCTTATGCTTTTGTCCCCAGAACAAAATATTTTGAGATAGGGGTCAAATACATAATACTATTGGGGTCCTTGACATGAACAAGTTTGAGAACATAAAACAGTTGGTATTTAGAAGACATTTGTAGAATGGACCCTGCAGGTCTTAATGGTTTAAGCATCCACTGGCTGAGTGGATCGTGGTTCAAGTTGTGGTGGTCAGTGGGAATGGTTGTGGGGTGACGTTGTGGTGGTCAGTGGGAATGGTTATGTGGGATGGACATTGTGGTGGTCAGTGGGAATTGTTGTGTGGGGTCACGTTGTGGTGGTCAGTGGGAATGGCTGTGTGGGATGGAAGTTGTGTTTCCTGGAGACAGCTGCTCCATCCATCAGACACAGTGAAGTTGCCATCCTGATTCTCCCTGGTGTCCAGGGGTTAAATCCTTAAACATCTGCCACAGATGAGTGTTAATTTAACTCAGGGAGTGAACCAATGGAAACAAAGGGACCATTCCAGTCGGTTCAATTTGTTTCAAATGGATAAATGAACAATGAGGACTTCACTGTGCCCTGTCTTCCAGTGGAAGACTTGTTACATGCATGGATTTCTCATATTACATGTTATAGTCAGCCCACGTCTCCAGATATCAATACTTATCTATATAAATATATATTTTTAAACTATAAAATTAGTCCACTCATTGTGAATGAGGTGAGAACTTCTGAGTCGGTGGCCCCAAGTGATGATTTCACACAGATCTTTATCCAGGCCTATAAAAATGAGTCAAAAAGAGCAGTGTCTAAAGTGTATCAGGCTTTCATATCAGCCAGGACTAACTCCACAGAGTACATTAAAAATAATTGGGAAAAAGAATTGGAGATAAATATCACTACAGAGGATTGGGAAAATATGTGTAAAACTCAATGTACTTCCACCAACTCAAGATCGTGGAGGGAATTCTGTTGGAAGAACCTAACAAGATTCTTTATAACACCCAAAATCAAATCAAGGCATTTAAAAACGGCTCAGCCATGCTGGAGACAGTGTGGACACTCTGAGGCGGGTCACGCTCATATATTCTGGTCTTGTCCTAAAATTAAAAATCACACCCGTGTGAAGTGAGCGGTGCAACTGTACCATGTGGGGGTCCCCGGGGTGTCCCTGCAACACCCATCCCCCCAGGAACACGCCCAGGGGAGCAGCCC
>OOFJ01032747.1:0-11241 GCA_900323375.1 Benthosema glaciale
ATGGGGGGTCAATGGGAGATTTTGGCATGTCAAAAAATCACTTTCACCTAGATGGACAAATACCTATTAATTTAAGTCTCTCTGACAGGAAGATGTTTGAGAATCATTGTGATGAAAAGAAGAGGCAGCTGAATGGGCAGAAATCTCTTTTTTCTTTTTTTTTGTAAAGTAGCAGATCCTGAAAATGAACAGTTGTGTACGTGTTATGATTCGGTTTCCACCCGACAGTGTGGAGATATTGCAATATAAGTAAAAAAAACAAACAAACCCATAGACAATTGTAAAATTGGCCTCAGGGTAATGAATTTGATTTAAAAGAGAGGACATTGAAGAACTTAGAAAATAGGTTGGTCCCTCCCATCTACTGTGAATGTTACGAAGGCAGGTTGTTTGTGCCAACCATCTCCTTAGAAAAAGACAATCAGTGTTTCGCTTCCACTCAATACGGAGCCATCCATGCGAACTAGGCCACCAGGCAGGGGGTAATTGGGCGTGTAATTATGAAAAGTCAAAAATGCAAATGAAGTCATGAATACAGTTGCTGCCTGGTCAAGACATGTCTGGACACGTCACACTTGACCTATTTTCCGCAAAAAAAAAAAAAAGTGCATTTCTTGTAGCCTGGGGCCTTAAACTAGATTAGCATATAGCACATGTGAAATTAATTGCAATATCCAGTTCTTAGAAAGAACCAGTAAGACGCCCTGAAGGCGATATCGAAGCGAGGTCTCGATGAAACAATAGAGCTTCTTAATACGGCAAAGTTAAGAAGCAGGTTAAACTATTAATCTGGTGTTCTGAAGAGGTATGCATGCATGCATCCTGCTGTCCGGTGTCCGGTGCTGTGAATAGTTTTGATGGTAGAGAATGTTGATCTATAATTCTGGAGATCAATCATTCTGTTGTGTGCTGGTGGAGTCATCATTGTGATATCAGAACAGGCCAGCTCCATGCTGTATGTCGTTTTTGATTGTTTTCGACGATAAAGAAAAATCACACTCAACGTGTAAACTGAGTGGTGCATTGGTGAAACAGTTCCCCCTGTTGATACGGCAAATACATATGTGAGCTAAACATACGTTAGCTAAACATAGGGAGGGAGGGACTGACAAAGCCAGGCCTTGGAGTGCTTGCACCACTCGAAAATATGAAAATCATAAAAAAGCGACAGTATATAATATGTCGTCCCATGCTGACAAGCTGGGATAACGATTAAATAACAATATTACTCAATAAAAGTTGCTATAGATGTACACGTTTATTATAGTGCAAACAAAACGGACAAATCACTCCAAATCCTTCCTTTTTTCACTTATTTAATGCCCTATCTAATCATCAACGTATCACTAAAAAGTGTCAGTACCCCATGCATCATATTAGGTCTGTTACAAAATACAGAAAACTGTAATATAAAAGCATTAACACATTTCTACTAAGTATATAGAATTAAACAATACATTTAAAATGCACTAAACTGGTCAAATATAAAAATCTAAAAGTATAAATAGAAATTTGGTCCATTGAATTGATTATTTACATTAGATTATTATTATTCCAGGCCCTTGTTCATTTCCCACTTCAATAGCACACTGCAGCTACCGTCACAATGGTATTTACACAAAGAAAACAAGTCGTTCAGTACAGTGCATGACTGCTACAAAATATAAGCTAACAAAATATGTCCTTTGATGTAAAAAGTTTTGTTTTTCCCTTTTTCCCCCATTTTTAGCTTTCTGCCAATAAATACAAAGTAACTTAAGGAAAGGTGTTAGGCATACATCTCAGGGTGGCAATAAACCATTGACCATTATTTACATGGCAGCCATTTTGTTCTCATATCAGGTGACATACTGATGATGCGAGAACAATATGGCCGCTGTGTGAATTATGGTCAATAGGATTGTTAGTCTTACAATTTGTATCAAAGCCGTTAAGAGTTACAGGATGAAAATATAAAAAGGCACACATTACAGATCGATGGGGATGTCATCATGTTCAGCATAAAATAATCTCCTTCGATTATGCGAGGCCAAGCTAAAACATAGGAAAACGTCTTGACCATCGTCTAAATATACTGTATAGCCGCAAGGAACTCTTACATGCTATTTTTAATATCTGGCATCTGTCAAACAACCCTTGACAGAACTTTCATCCAAAAAGAAAAGTCCTATTGTATTAAAAAATAATAATAATAATAATAATAACACTTGTGTGAAGTGAGGGGTGCTCTATCTATGCTCTTATCATCATACATCATCACTGTCCGGCCAATCACTTTTGGCGTCCTACTTTTCTGTGCTTACTTTTTATCTTCACTTTTTAAGCCCTCAGCCAATCAAATCATCGCTATGGGGTACACATGCGCACACAAAGCTGGGTCTACTTTCTGTCTTAAAGTTCCATCCAGCTGTAGAAAAGGTGTGGAAATCAACAGTCCTGGGTGGTACCACGAAATTGCACATACAGTAATGCTGGAGTCAGCAGGACTTCACGTTGCGTTATTGAAAGTGATTCCAAACTCGAACGTTTAGTAAAATTATCACCTGCACGCAATTTATTGATGATGCCAGATATTAAACATATCATCCTTGCGGCTAGTCTAAATGCTTGACTTTGCCTGAGCTTGTACCGAGGTCCCCCAGCCCAGGAGTCTATCCAATTGACACCCTAACGTCCTATCTCTCTATACACCACATCTTTGAAGGAAAATAGCCGACCTACAAGCTCACAACGTGCAGATCGTCTATTTTCACCAAATGTTCATCCCCAGAATAGGGGTTCATGTGGATAATGTCTGGAACATGCGACATTGGCCAACTCAGAAATGACCAAAGTGGAATTATTGTCATAGTATGAGCCTAGCATGTGTGGAAAAAGGAATACAAATCCATTGGTGGCAGCCTATAGGCGAGGAAGGATAAAAGGCAAAGCGCTGCTTATTTTGCTTATAAAAGAGTTCATATTGGAAGAGTTGAGAGTCTTTGCTTGTTTGTGGTGTTACACCAGGGATTCAAGGCTCTCCGCGGCACTAGCAGTGCCCACAACAATCGTCCCGTTGTTGTCGGATGATTGGCGCGCTCTTTCATCTTCCTGGGTTCCCACGAGACTCAGCATGGCCTTGTACAGGAACTGAAACTGGTCCTGAGCGAGGAGAGAGAGATCAGACAATTATGTAGGTTCAAGAGGGTGCAACTCTGCACAACTCTGACCTACTCTAGTGGTCATGCCTACTATACACTCCTTACTACCTTCCGTGCGGCACAATGCCGCAGAGGCAAGCGTCCAGGAAACGCTTGCCTCTGCAGCATTGTGCCGCACGGAAGGAGATTATTTTACATTCACTTCAACACAAACGGACGGACGGCTCTGCGTCCGTCGTCCGCACATGGTCGTGTATATGTACTCACACCCATTGTCAGAAATAGACCTTGCAGTAAGCCCCTCCCCAAACTGCTATGGTCCAATCACAGCTAAGCATAACATGTGATGGACAAGACTCTCCACCAATAGTTTTACTATATGATAAAACATTGTTTTAAAAAAGAAATGTCAAGCACATATTTTTTCAGTGCATATGGCAGGCCTTGTTGACAGATTTGGAAGAGATTTTGAACGTCTGGTCCCAAAAATGAACCAGCATTTAATGGGTAATGTCCATGATATTTACATTGGAATGAATGTGCCCGGCTGGAAAGTGTCCTACCCATGGTAGGACACTGGGGAGAGGGCGGGGCTTACTGCAAGGTCTATTGTCATGATGCAATCGCAGATAAACATCGACGACCACCTGAGTCCGGTCAACAAAAACATACTGGGTTAATTAATCAATATTCAGATTAGGTTTTCTTACACATTCCTTCCTAATACAGTATGCTGTAGTGTAGTTACATTGTCTGTCAGGTGGAAAGCTCATTATGTTCAAAACCCGTCCGAAATGCTTGTTGATCTGCTACTTTTGATACTTTTGTGTGACACTGACTGTAGTATAATCAATAATCAGCATTCAGGGCGGTAGGACATAAAAATAAAATAAAAGTCAGAGGACAGGGAAGTCTGGAGCTCTCTGGCTGGGGGTGTTGCCCCGTGACCCGACTACGGATAAGCGGTTGAAGATGGATGGATGGATGGATAATATGGAGATAAGAGGTTTCTGCCCGACAGAGTTTGTGAGATATCTTACAATGTCAGTGAAGGTTCCTGGCCTCATGAGGTTGGTCATCCTCGCTACTTGAAACACGTCGACAGAATGTTCTGCCTCCAGTTGGCGAGCCAGAGAGGACAGAGCACAGAACGTTCCAGCTACAACTCCCCCAACGCTGGAAAGAATGAAAGAAACAACAACATTAAATTATAATGCATTGCATTTTATATCGCTTTACAATGGTTCATTCATTCATACATTGGGAGGTGAAGCGGCGAACAGTCGACGCCAGCGTCCTCACTTCCCACACTCATACACCAATGGTGGCAAGCTCACACCGACCGACTCATTGGAGGCAATTTGGGGTTCAGTGTCTTGCCCAAGGACACTTCGACATGTAGACAGGAGGAGCCGGGATTCGAACCGCCGACCCACGGATCATTGGACGACCTGCTCTACCTCCTGAGCCACAGTCGCCCTATTATGTTTTTTCTGTATAGTGCCCTCTCTGACCCTGAGCAGCACACATTGAACACTGAGAAATGTGAGACTCAAAAGGAGCATTCAGTGATTTGGGTGATTTGTGGAATACCACCCGGTCTGCTCCGACAACAAGATGTGCACATGCACACGCTCTACAGAGCTGAATTCCTCTTGGAACAGGTGAGACTACTGTAGGTTTGACAGAATACACTAACACAGCAGGCAACACTTGTAGGTTCTATACATTTTCTTGAGTCTAAAATACAGTAGTTAATAGTTCTATAATTGTTTTTGGTCGGCTTTCGACCATCCGATAGCAGTGGGTTTGTTGTTGAAAATGCCATCAAACAATCTTTATGAACTATTAAGTATTATTTTTAGCACCTTACTGTCGGTGATCGGCTCTCAGGTGCATTCAGCTACTTTTTCTTTTTCTTCCGCACCTAACCGACTGATCTCCCGACAGCATTCGACTGCCGGTCTGTAGTACATAGTAATCTGTAGTGTGTTTGGTGGAGAGCTACCTTAACCGATAATGATACTAGATGTGAGGCTGAGACAACAGGAGGAGGTCTTACTCGTCGTGGACGACCACAGGACAGTCCCTGTTGGCGTTCTCCTCTCTGACCATGGTGAGCAGCTCGAAGGTGTTGCTGATGGGGCTGTCTGGGTTGGGCCAGCGGGGGGCGCGGTAGTGTCGGACCTCCAGGACATAGTCGTCCTGTCAACGAACAAACATAATGAGAATGAGACACCCGTGTGAACAAAAACACTTTAGGGCAGTGTTGTTGTTTCTCTAGCGCCTTCAAACTAAAGAAAACTTTCAGCCATGGGTAAAGAAGCTAGTAGTGGCTGCTCTGTGGTTGGAGAATATGGAGGAGGTGTATCCGGGTCGGAGAAATGTAAAACTATAGCTGGCCTGTATGTATTCTGTATAATGTACCTTAATAACTGGAGAGAATTCAACATCACCTGTGCAGCTTCTAGGACATATTCCTGGACCACCAACATCTCCTCGTTGGCCAGACACACATGCGTCTCACTCCTCTGGGTGACGGTGAACGTCTCGCAGCTGATTGGCTGCTCTCTGCGAGGCCAGAAGACACACGGCTCCTCTTCATCCGTCTGACAACGCGAGGAAGACGAGAAGGAGGCGGAACAGTGAGAACAGTACCACGGTGTCGCTTTACTTCTATAGCCAGTCTATAGCATTTGTCCACTGCTTTAAACATGTAGTGTTGTTGTTAGTAGTAATAAACACAGTAGCACCCGAGGGAGTGGACAAAAGAAAACGTTTTTACTGAGCAGGGGCCCAGATGTTTCTTGTCAATCTGACCCTTTGACAGGAACAAATAGTACAAAAAGAAAAATCATAGAATCATAGAAACTGAGGTAAATACAAAATGCAGAATGATACTAACCACGTCTTGGTTAGTAGCCATTTCAGGTGTCGTAGGGTGCCCGGGTACCAGAGTGCCAGGCAGGGACACAATGACCTGGGTATTGTGGTCCCAGATCATTCTCCAGAAGTCTTTTATCGTGCCAGGGAGTGGACACTGGGTCACGATGAACTCGTGGCTCTGCCGGTAGCCCTGCATCAGGAAAATTACACCGTTGTCGTCGATTAATCAACATGCTTTACTTAACCCATTCTGGGTGGGAACCCCTTTTGGTGTTCTAACCATTCTGGACGGGTAGGGAACTCCTTAGGGGTTCTGTTTTTCAGAAAACGGTCAGTATTTAGAAGTCCTTTATAAAATCGGCGTCAGTCCAAAATGGGTTAAAAGGATAATGTGTGGGAGTCTTTTTGTCTGCTGCACATTTTGGAAGCTACTGTAGCAGATACTTTGGTATTATTCCTCAATTCAAACTAGACAATTCTGCATTGTCTAGTTAACTTGTATCTATATGCTGTAAGTAATATGTTTTTTGTGAAAGCAAGACAGCGTTAAATAGCTCTATATTCCCATAGCAATAATTGCCGTATGGCTTTTATTCAGAAAACAGGGGTCTCCTCGTTTCTCCAGCTCTTTAGTAAACAGAAACAGATCAGGATAACAATTGTATCCAATCAGGAGAGAGAACCCATACAGGAAAAACAAAACAAGTGAAATTGATAAATGATCTTTGGGGGCTTTCGCAGATGGATAGTAAAACCAATTATCAATACAGTATGTCATTACTCGAGTCATTATTGATTCAAGTATGAATGCTCTTACTGTGACGTATGATGCGTTGATGTAGTCTGATCCTTCCCCTGCCGCTGTAGACAGGCTTACCCGCGACCTCTCAACTGCAAACACACAGAATTGTTTATAAAGACATTTTCTCACATTCTCATTATAATCATTTTATCCACATCGACAGTGGACATACAGTAATTGAGTACAGCAGTCGTTGCCAAACTGTGTGGTCGGCACGGGATCCAATGGTAATACCGACTTTAGAGCATTAGTCCGACACGCGGGAACAACGGTCGGACTAGCGCTCGAACATGCTCTGCTCCCGTGCTTGTGGTTATGGTTAGGTTTAGCCTGGAAACCAGCCCAAACTGCCACAGAAAAAAAATCCCTGGGCAGATTGGGTCTGGTACTCCTCAGTTTGAATTATATTTCCCTCAGCCTGTGATGGACCAATCAGAGCCCACTATTCAAAGTGAGACTTTTTTTTGCTGTGACTTTGGAATCTGTTTGGAACTGTCCCTCGGAAATAAAACCTCAACACAGAAGTTCCAGACTAATATCTATGCAGTGATATTAGTCTGGTCCATGCCAGGCTAGGTTAGGTTAGGGTTTGAGGAAGGTTGTTGGTCTAATGACTGTTGGACCAATAATAGTGTCAGAATTAAAGCCTGTACCCCGGCCAGCACAGTGATTTTGTGGGCGGGGTCCGCAGATGTTTAGCTTAATGAAAAAGACAGTACTGCGTAAAACGTAATCAACAATACATTAAAATATATATATATATATGAACCTTTATTGAGAAAGGAGATAACCCCTTGAGATGTGTCATCTCGTTTTCGAGGGGGTCCAGCAAATATGTCAAATATTACATAAGAAAGAGGCAGAAATTGTGAAAATAGCTCATCTACATGCTCACAACGCCTCACATTGAGCTTGAACAGGTCAACTGCCGGTATTTCCACAATAATTATCTGTGTTACTGAGTCAAACAAAATATAATGCTCCTAGTGAGGTCACGGTGAGGGGGGTCCCCAGTTCAAATATAATGCTCCTAGTGCTTGTCACGGTGAGGGGGGTCCCCAGTTCAAACAAAATATAATGCTCCTAGTGAGGTCACGGTGAGGGGGGTCCCCAGTTCAAACAAAATATAATGCTCCTAGTGAGGTCACGGTGAGGGGGGTCCCCAGTTCAAATATAATGCTCGTAGTGCTTGTCACGGTGAGGGGGGTCCCCAGTTCAAATATAATGCTCCTAGTGCTTGTCACGGTGAGGGGGGTCCCCAGTTCAAATATGATTACTTAGGGAGAATGAATCCCTGGGGTACAGCACCTTTCCAGGAGGAAACTGCTCTCTAATGGGACTCGTTAAACCGATACATGTTAATCCCGACTGCCTGAGTTTACACTTGGCTCTGCTGATAGCCTTTGTGTGGCGCTTAATTATGAACAATGTACGAAAACAATGAAGAATATGGAAATGAAAGGTTTCTTCAGGTTCAATGGATGCCAAGGCCTCCACAGTTGCTGCAGTGTTGCCTCAAGGCCGGGCACACCAAATATCCAAGCTATAGGAATTAGGAACCATAATGAATGAAGGAGTTTGGAACTCACCAGGTACCAAAGAGGCATTTCTGTTCTTGCTTCGGTTGCACTCTTTCAGAGCGGCAGAGTAGTCACACTGTTTGGCATTGGATTGGGATATCAACTGCAAAGAAGAAACAGTGTTTGTGTTTAGAACCTCAACAAGAATCCACCAAGCCTACTGGTCAAAGCTGGGACTGAAGGTGGGCCCATGTACTGTATATAGCTAAAATAAGGCTACTGCTACTAGGAGTACAGTAGTTTGATGACCGGGTCATCGGTCAGTAGGAGAATTATTGGCTTAGGATTGTGACAAAAAACAAAAACAAATGGGGTTTGTCATTGATATTTCCTTTAATATTTATGATTTTATACACAAAATGTGTGGAAATAAGATGATCTACAAGCTCTGTAGTTATGCTATTTCCACGATTTTTGGAAACCATTTCTAAAAGAACCTTTCTCGACATGGAGACGATTATTATGACAAAAAATAATTGCAATTATCTCAAATAATTGTGATGAGGTGGATTATGTACGTACAATAATGTGGGTTCCAAATACCTTGAACTGCTTCTCTAGGCGCGTCCTCCCTGCCGGCCCAGGGGTCAGGAGGTCATTGACGTACTCGTGGAGGTGACCGGAGGCCACCTCTGTCTCTGTCCCCAAGATGGCCTCCACTAAGGCATCATGGAGGAAAATGTACTGTTCCTGGATAGGACACATTTTATCCATAATCAAAGAGGCTTTATTCTCTAACTCATGAAGCTACCGTGAACAACAGCAACATACTGTAATGTAGATAAATAACTCTACACTGTAATAACATTTGCCCTGAAAAAATGGGATTCCACGAGGGGAGGTAAATGTCATTCTCCCATCTATTGTGAAGACATGTATCATTGTGTTAATTTTGTACGCTGATGTTGATGAACTGAATACACAGTCAAGGACCACAATGGAAAGTTGGAAACGAGTCCCACCCATACCAGGACTTGTGTTATTCCTTATTTTAGCTTCAATGTCTTACTGACTGTACCACGTGATGTTTACATTTATGACTAATAAAGTATTAAAAATAACAAGAATAATGAGGGAAAAACAATGTTATAAGAATGAGGGTAAAGCTATTGTTGTACCTCTGTTTGGACCAGGTAGTTCCTCTGAGTGCGGATGTGTTTGAGGAAGCCCAGGATGTTGACGTTGCCCTCGTCGCGGATCTGTTTCAACATGCTGTCCAGCACCATGTACGTGCCTGTCCGACCCACACCAGCACTGGAAACAACAACCACACGCGTATCATTCGCCCATTTAGATCGTATGTTTCTAGGTCAGTTGTTCTCAAACATTTTCATGTCAATGAGGACCCCAAAAATGTATGAAATTGGCCTCCTGCCCCTGTCTGAAAATATGTTGTCAATATGAGACACCCCCCAGAAGCAAAGATTTGAGTTAAAAAAACATTTCACTCTGAAAGAATATATTCAAAGAATATATCTAGAGAGCGCATGAGGAGCGGCAGCTAAAATGACAAAAAACGACAAATAAATGTAATGATGGCTCCTCCTCCGACCTGCAGTGGACCACCAGCGGCCCCATGTGGTCGGTCCGGGCCTTGGACGACTTGCGGATGAAGGTGAGCAGGGGGAGCGCGTGTTCCGGCACGCCCATGTCGGGCCACTGGGTGTAGTGGTACTGGGTCACTGTTCGCTCCGAACTGCGGCCCTTCTGGGACACCTGCAGGGGGCAGTGTGGGAGAAATAGGAAACCAGGTCCATGAAAACATGTAGGGGTGTAACGATACACTTTAACAGCGAGACGATACGTATCACGATACATGGTTGAGGATACGATACATGGACAATATATGGTTCATTATGGTGATAATATGATACGATTCAATAATTTTAAATCGTAACTATATATCAAAGAAGTTGAATATGTGTGAAACATGTGGATAGTGCAGTTTTTTCAAGGGAAAATGTATGATTATTATGCATATAAATAAGTAAACACAGCAAGTGTACCGATATTGAATGAAACTGGGCTTCAATTGAAGGGTCTATTATAATTTATAGGCCCACATGATCACTGTAAACGTATATCTACAAACTCAGAACGCGTTGATTCGCTTCACGCGTGTGACGCATGTGGCGCTGCTGTAGTATGTCTGACAACCAAGTAGGGCATTATTTAACGAAAAGACACAAAATATTAGAATGCGGAGATGGGAGGTTTCTGCCCCGACAGCAAGGATAGATATCCTGCTGCATATGATTAACCCATTTAGACCTGAAAACGATGCAAAAAATACTAACAGTTTTCTGAAAAACCCTTATTCTGTGTTCTCAAATAATGAATCTCAAGGACCCCAAAAATTATCTGTAATTGGCCCCCGACCCTCATCTGAAAGTATGTTGTTCCAGAGACACCCCCAGAACCAAAGATATGAGTTAAAAACGTTCACTCTGAAACAATACATTCAAAGATTTGCGCCACATTTTCACGATTTTTCAAAAATAGCAGACCTACAAGCTCGTAGCGCGCCACTCGGTGGCGCGCTATGAGCTTGTAGATCTGCTATTTTTCAATAGCTAGAGCATAACATAATGCTTGAAACACCATAAAGGTTCCCGTCTAGAAAGGATTAATTATGAGTGGTCCAGTCAGCCTTCTCTCTGACCTTCTTGACCGAGGTGTTCCTCACGCTGAAGGTCCTCAGGGTGTAGTGGGCCAACACCTCCGTGCTCTTCACCGTCACCAGGAAGCAGCCGTACTCCTCCTGGCTCTCCAGAGGCCAGTACTGGTCACACTTCCTCTGGGGGGCGGGGAGACCACATTTATCCACAGCAAA
>OOFJ01032776.1:0-16413 GCA_900323375.1 Benthosema glaciale
CACAATACCCATCTCTTTCAAGCTGACATTCTGACAAGAAACTTCACAAAAAAAGAAATAAAATTCAAAAATAAAATGGTGAAAATGGCATATCTACAACCTCACAATGCATGGCGCCCACTCTTGCCAACAGACCGATTGTCAAACAAAGTGTTCTACTGCTAAAAGCATTGGAACGAGTACCACAGTAAAGTGAAATTGGTACCAAAGTGAAATTGGTACCAAAAGTGCTGTTGCACAACAAGCTGACGGAAGACATTGCCAACAAAGTTAGTGTACCGTTTAATGCTTTGACTCTATATGAAAATGTGTTCACCCTGTTATTTTAAGGCTTTTCTCAGCAACCATCAGATGAAGCAATAACACACCCCATGGTGTACAATCGCGTATACATGATTCAGCCTCACCTTGTGCACATCATGCAGTTAATGGATTTAACTTTGGTGATTAAATAAATAGCAATGTAGTATCACAACTGACATAGCCTATAAGACACACACAAACACATCCACACATACAGTAGGTATTACAATACTTGTCAGTAGGGCTGCAACTATCAATTTCTAACCAATTATTCTATTCGATTACAGTTTATATGTCTTAACCCCAACCTTCACCCAGCCCTAACCCTAAACATAATATTATTAAGCCCAATCTCTAAACTTACAGTAACCCCTAAATGTCTAATTCTAACTCTGACACAAACTAGAAACTTGTCCTAATTGTAACCTTTGCTCTAAAAAGGCTTTGTTAACCTGAAAACATCTGGCCCTCATAATTATAGTAATTCCTGGACCACACACACAAACACGCACGCACGCACGCACGCACGCACGCACGCACGCACCAATACTTAATGATGATGATGATGATTTCCTGGGATGAGCATTTGTGTCAGAATTTGTGCTTTTTTGGGACTTTTTGGCCTTTATTGGTAGATGACAGTAGGTAGACAGGAAACGGGTAAAAAGGTAGGGGGAAGACACACAGCCAAGTTCATCGGGTTCGGGGCGCGTACCCGCTACACACTGTCATGCTGGATTACCAGACAAGGTGCCTGGACCGCTAAGCCGGCCCAGGCCAGAATTTGTGCTTTTCAAAACAGATACTGTCATCTCCACATTTGCTTACTGTTCATTTTTAATATTCATTTTTAAACCTCATGCATGTGAATATTTGATCACAGATGAAGCCTGTGCTCCATCGAAGAAAATGTGCTTCATGGGCAATAAATTGAAGCAGGCGGGGGAAGCCTTCATTGATGCATCACATATCACAAGACATACTGTATGCCCCCTTATGTAATCGCATCAGTGATCAGTCAGTGTTCCCTAACACCCAGAAATATGTGGTGACATCTCAAAAGATTCATAGCCTGGTTTCCCGCCTGATTCGCTGCATTCCGTGATTTGTTTCATCACTTCACAAAGTGACAAAACAAAACACAGATTGAACGCAAGCTTTAATTATTTATTTTTGCATTTTCAAAACTAGGGAAAGCTCACAAAACATAGCGATGTGGCACGTTGTGAGCTTACAGTAGATGTACTCCTTTCTCCATTCACTGTATGACATGGTCTGCTGGGACTCAAATGTTTAAGAGTGATGATTTGCAATTTGCATTGACAACAAAATCCGTCGGGCTATGGACTTTTTTAACAGATGGGTAAATAAGGACGTAAACACAGCTGAAGGTAACCCAACACTGTACATTAAATACTGGTTGTGTTTCATTTACTCTATTTGTTTCTGTGTTCCAGAATGGCACAATCATGGCGACCGGGTGGAAATACTGTGTTATGCAAGGAATAAAGGGATGGAGTCACAGGTGGGCTCCAATGAACAAGTGGGCTCCAAATGAACATGTGGAGGCTAATGAATCCTGGACACTATATGGTACTGTCTGCACATCAGATCACGTCTAGCTAACCTACAGTATATATTTGTAATGTGCTTCTTCAGAAACCGCTGCAGGCCTTTCTGTCTGGATTCGAAATGATCAAACATCAAACTTAAGTTGGATGACCAAAGCGTTGTGCCAGCTGGTACATTTCTAAAGACGTAGATTGTGCAATGAGCATGTCATTTACAAATGAACTGAGAAATAAATGGTGTATTTATTCATCTAGAATCCATATCTATACAGTATACACACTACACAGACACAGACACAGACACAGACACACACACACACACACACACACACACACACACACACACACACAGACACACACACACACACACACACACACACACACACACACAATACATGACAGTCTAGTCTAGTCCACAGCAATATCAGGCCAAATGAGAGCTCCTGTGGAGCATGGAAGGATGGGAGATGACATCATACTGAGACACAGCCGGGGAGCCTTTAATTAGCATTTCAGCATCGTTTGACCTGGAAAATATGGACATAATTGCGTATGGTAGAAGAGCTCTGTATGCTACATCAAAAAGACTATAGCTTTCATCATGCCCTTAAATGTTTGTCTTTAGTCTTACAGAAAGGTGCTGCATTTCACTTCCTAAACGTTACAGGAGGATCCGATAATGAGAAGACATATCGTTGCCGTCGGGCAGGAACCTTTTTGTAAATGAATGCCCTACTTCATCATACAAGAGTGTTGCAGTAGACTAGGAAAAATAGCAGACTCCGACACAGGGGTAAGCCAGGGGTTGACACTATGGCACTTAAATTAAATGTTGGGACATGTGGAGTTTGCTTTGGAGTTCACATTTGATCGAGGAGTCTGCTATAAACACGGGATACATAGCTGGATAGCTATAAACACAAGAGATCACAACACTGTTATCGGTGGTGTAGCTCTCAAAATAGTGACGTAAATTTTCTCCGCTGCTTGGGGGGTGGGGCTCTGATCGGTGAACCAATATTCTCCTGGCTGGGCCAGGCTATTCAGTGTATAAGACTGGAAGCAGGTGTAAATGGAAGCAATGCTACGACTAGGCTGGCTGGCAATGGGAGGATCAGAGATGAGAGAAGGGATAAAGGTTTCAAAGCTGTAAGCAGAGATCTGTACAGAGATCTCTCCATAAACATGTGTGCTCGCACGCACGCACGCACGCACGCACGCAGGCACGCACGCACGCACGCACTACAATACGCCACAATTGGTATGCACTATGCCGTAAGGCCTGGATGGGGAAGGAAATCAGTCCAAATGCAACATCAATGTGGCAATTTTACAGAAAAAGCAAGAATGAATCTGACCCGAGCTCTACTTCAAGTGTGTGTCTGTTTAGTCTGATCCTGTCCCTCACCCAGGTCCCATTAAAAGCAAAATGTTATTAAAACCAGGAAAGCATCCATTTAGTTTTAGATTTTAGTGTTGGCTTTTTGGATTTTTTTGAAAAATCTTTGATTTAGAAGGCATTTGTAGAATCTGCCTCGGATCTTATTCAATGGGTTAACCGAACATGGCCTGGGCTGAGCAAGATAGTGCATGGCATCTAATATGGCATCTAATCATAAGCTAATACTTTGAGAATCAGAAAATAATTAGTCTCTGTGAAGCTGGGGGTGAATAAATACAGCATAATAATTTGTGTCTATGTTCTCTTCTTTTTTCCCCACAGATAAACACTACATTTACAGGTGTATGGAAGAAAATATCCAGTGAAAGTCATTACTCAAGTGTTGTCTTGTGCTAGCAGGCAAAAAAGGAAGACAAAATATTTGTGTGCTGCGAGTCCTATGAGTGTATTTTGCCTTTGTGGTCTGGTGACATGAACTGCTAGAGGACTTCTGTATCCATTCCATTGCCAGAGCTTGTCATTAATATTCATAAAGCCGTTTCTCATTCACTGCTAGAGCACCAGTCAGTCTTTTTCCAGACATTGTATGCAGACGGATGAATTCAGCAGTGCTAGAATGGAATAGGTTGCTATTACTATACTACCAGCTACAGTAGATGGTATGCAATAAAATGGGAGCCTTGAGCTTTATGCTATAGTATATAGATAACATCATGTTCTCACCATAAACACAAACTGAAATATGGAGCCATTCATAACATGTTCAATAATTTCAAGTATAATGGCTCAGTCTAATGTGTGGTCATATCCACTTCAGTACATGAATGGCTATTCAATACCATAAGCTGAAAGTCTTTGCTGAAAAAATAAAATACCATCTGGCTTGTTAGCGTAAAGAATATCTGACCCTTGCTTCCTCCACCACAACCTTCCCAAATTCTCTCTCATTTTTTTCTGTGAGATAGATGCAATCATACAAATTCTATATCGCTTGTTGCACATGCCCTGCTGTTCAACTATTTGTTAAACCCAAGCACACACAGACGCACAAAATGAACTGTTCCGTAGCAACAGGCAAGGCCCACGTTAGTCGTGGTCTGGTGGTCATGTGACCATGAGTATCTCAAAAGCACAGCCGGCTAGACAGCAAAGCATGCTAGGGGGCCAGATGATGTCTGTATTGTCATTGTCAGGCAGCACGTTTGACATTCTGCGAGGCAAAATATGCTGAAATAAGCTTAACACGCCTGCCGCCATGCCCCGTGGTGGCACGTGTTAACGTGTTTTACCCCTCGTCGCCAAACTCAATCCACCACGGGTTAATTGTTTTAATTCAATCCAAACAGCTAAACGATTACACATGCCTCTGTTGTGCTCCGGTTGCTAGGGACGCTGCTATGTCCCTCCAAGCATGCGATGTTTTGCACCCGGCCCTCATTGAAACGAACGTGTCCTTGTTTTTCCTCCGGCTCATATTTCCAAAACATATTCCTGGCGCCATAATCCCATGAAAACCATCCTCTATTCGGATGTTATTCCGGATCGCATCGCACAGTAGACAACACCGACCGCGACGACAGCTAACCAACGTAGCTAGCCCATAGACATGACTGTACTGTGCTGATGGTCACGTGACTTGGCGTGTGACCGTCGGAAGGTGGACTACCAATACAATGGGAGTCAATGGACTGCAGTGGAGCACGAGTGAACTAAAGCAAGCAAGTTGACTTGTCAAACGTCGCAAAGTTCGCTTAGCCGACTCAGGGCCGCTTGAATTGCGGCCCTATTAGGTAGAGAATAGTTAGTTATGTTCTGGCGAGAGTGTTTTCCCCGACTGCCACTCAAAGTGTCTACTGGCCAATCACAGCACGTCAGCTATGGCCAATCACAACACGTCCTTCCACAATCCGTGTAGGTTGTGGTTGGGGACTCATCTTTGGGTTGTGGACTAATTTGTATGGGTTGGGAATAAATGTCTTTTTTTTTCATTTCCTATTCCATATATTACTGTATATTGTATCAAAATATTTGCATAATGCCAGGAGAGCAAGGCTCAGCTCACATCCAGTAAGCAGCAGCAATGTTATTCTAACACAGTAAACACACTAAAACCAAGTCAGACTCATCACTCGAATACACAACTTTTCGCAGCAGATCGTCGAGGGGGACTGGCATCGTTCCCGTTGGGCTTCGTTCCCTATGGGCGTCAGACGGTCAGACTAGTAATAATAATAATCATCATCTATAAATGTGCGAAATCTAATAATTATAGTACAGATACTATTGTGGTGTAAGCAGAATAGGTGAAGACATACAGTATGTGAATTTATTTTTCAGGGCATGACAAGGCATCACAGTTTTCTTTCTACGACACAGGAAACAGGGCTTCCTATTGTCAAGTCAGCCACTCCAACCGCCCTGAAATCAATTTCTCTCATTCAGTATGTCTGCGAGAGTCAGAGAGTGGTGACCATTGTGGAATGTGGCTGTGTGGCTCTGGCACCAGTGTGTGTTTCTGCACACATTCAGAGATGACAGCACACTGTATTTGCTGTGTCAGTCACAAGGGCTGTCAACGCCCATTAATACGCATCGTACATCATTCACTGACAGCTTCAGAATGCTGTTAAATGAATATCTGCCATTAGTGCCAAAAGAACAACATAAGGACATGTAGAGGGTGGGAAATTAATTTAAAGACTGTAAAAGTGGTATTATTCACAAGACAGAAATATCTGCCAAAGGCAGCTTGAGCCCAACCACAGCTGCCATGAAAAAAGGCTCTCTTCATCACAATGTGTGCTTTTCTTTACCTGCATTCTCGAGAAATAAAGTGAAGGCTTTAATACAGCTTGGCTTAATACTTAATACTTAATTCTTAATTGTTTCAAATGGCATTTTTCTGTGCTTTTGGAAACAGCATTGTCATTACCTTTGATTTGGCATTAGTCTGTTCTTTACAATGAAGTACTAATCAATGTAGTGTACTCTCAAGTCTCAATATCTCTCTGCACGTCTTCCTCATGAGCTGTGCCAGAGAAAATCTATTGTTTTTTTATTATGCATGATCATCAAATAACCAATAAATACCAGACAACAACAAATAAATATGACAATTTGTCAACTTCATTTGCAGTTAGGAGAAAACTGGCAAAAAGAAAAGACACAGCGACAAAGGTAATCTGAGGAGACCTATGTATCATGTTTACTGTAGCAACGGTCATGTTTACTCCCACTCCACTTTAAAATGTCCATATCAAGTAATTGACATTTATCATTTGTTATTGAATGTCTAATGAGGTAGGAAACTTTTCAGTTCGAGCTTTTGAGGAGTGAGTTTGGGGAAATTAACAAAGACAGTAAAGCATTGTTTTCCAACTTAAATGCATTGCTCTCATAACAGGCCAACTAAATTCCGGTTGGTGACTACTGAGTCCTGGTGAATTAGTCGTTTACGCCGTTGGGAGGGTGCATAAATTAATCGGATGTTTAGAGTGGTGTGTGTGTGTGTGTGTGTGTGTGTGTGTGTGTGTGTGTGTGTGTGTGGTGTGTGTGTGTGTGTGTGTGTGTGTGCGTGCGTGTGCACGTGCGTGCGTGCGTGTTTGAGAGAGAGAGATAATAAGATACGATCACTATTGATCCCCTCGTTGAAATGCATGCATTATAACAGCAACAGTAGTAATCGTGAAACACTGGATACGTACAGTACAGCTAAGTGTAGCAAGATGAGAATAAAATCTAATAAATAGACCTTGGGAGAGAGTGAAAGACAAGAGAGCAGATTGACATGCAGATTGAGGTTAATTAAACTGTGGCTGCCATTGCCATATCACTGAGCCGATAACATTCACCTATCAGTGACTGTGACAAATGACTCAATAACAATGTCAATGCTAGTACATGTGTCTAAACAGAGCCAAGAAAGCTATTCATATCAGTGTGAACTGTAACAACAGAATCAGACATTGGCAGCGGAGCAGATCCAGCTGTGCTTCTGTAATCAGAAACCTTTTGTCACATGGCGCTTTCTCCAAAAACATATTTCTTCCGTTCCTCTCTTGCATGGTTTCCTTGGCTTGCATCTCTCCATGCATCATTGGTGGGAGGTGGTACTCCAGGAAAAGAGACGTGAAAGGGGGAAAAGTGGATGACTGGATGCAATTAAGAGACTTCGGATCTTGGGATCCACTCATCTTCACTATTTCCCTTCTCTTTCATTGTGAAATTATTGTTTTAGGTTTCTGTGCCCTGGTACATTACCCTAAATGTGGGCTACTCTAATGATTCAAAGTTAAGCGTAAAGACAAACAATTTATTCCTGTTTTCATATGGTACATTTATTTAGCATGTTATCTAACTACAACATGTCATCCAAGTCCATGTCCAGTAGGTATACATACTCAGGGTTAATGTATCTTTTTGTAACTCTGAAAGTGCACAAACGTGTCAGAGTTGAACTAACAGCGTATTTTGTCCATATTGCCAGCAGGGAAAGAAGCATTATTTGGCTAGAATAAATTGTAATAATAATAATAATAATAATAATAATAATAATAATAATAATAATAATAAGAGAATTGTTGACCATGCAATTCAACAAGTCTCTTGCTGCTCTCTTGACAGCTGTTTCAAGCCCCACTGGTTAGCGTCAAAGATTCTTAATTAGAACAAGACCCCGACAAGATCCCTGGGGCATAGCAATCGAACTGTAATGCTGCTAAATTAAAAAGTGAGTACGGTAATTCAGATAATTTCTTCTGTAGACACAATTTATACACAGTTCCCTTATGGACTTACTGTATGGGGGGACATTTTAGGTTAAAACAGTAGGTTACTAGGTTTTATTTATGAATGTTAGACAAGTGGTAGATGACCAGTGAGTGTAAAGTATAATTTATTGTATACTTCATCAAAGTGACATGACTGCCTCACTCAATCAAAATCTGTGATTTTCAACAGAAAAACATGTGAGTGATTTCAGTGAGTGACAAGTCATAAATTGGCCATAAGGAGAAAGATTACATACTGTAGCAACGGCCATACACTGTCAACAGTGTCATGTAGGTAAAGATGAATACTGACAAATTGTATTATGGAGAATTACTGGAGGTGGTTTGGAAAGAACACCATCTATAAGACAGAGGCTTACAGCCACAGCTAAATTAGGGAAATGATGGAGCTACATTGACATGCCCAGTGTGTCTGTGGTGTGTGTACTACACATACTGTTTTCTTTTTAATGTCTAACTGCTGTGTATCTATAGTTCTGTGATGATGTGATGTTTTTGATTGTATTGTGCTTTTGATTTATACCACTCTGGTTTGCTTTACCTTATGCACATTTTGGATATCTTTTGTAAAAATGTGAAAATTCTATAAAATATTATTATGAAAAAAAACAAAAAACAGTAGGACTGGAAAATATACTTTACACAGTATTGCACGCTACAATAGATCAGAGATTTACATCTCGTTGCATATCAATTGAACTGGGTGTGAAATTGGCCTGGGGTCCAAGTGTGGAGAAGGGGGCTTGATTGACTTTTTTCTTAAAGTGTTGTGATAGGCTGCAGCTCGAGCCTTGTGCCTCTCTCAGTAAAACAGCTGCCTCCAAGAGCACTGCTGTGAAGGACAAATGCTGCTGGGTAGGTGGAAGCCTGGAAGCCTTTGATTTGGATGTGCTGAATAACAACTTCTTTGTAGATTTAAGAGCACTCTCACAAGAAAGAAAACCCTGTTCAAAGTGAAACCGATAGGGTGCAGGTTAGGTTAGGGCTGGTAATCTATTGCACTACACAACACAAAAAATAAACAAATAAAGTAGAAAACCATATACTGTAGTCAGTGTAGTGAGACACGGCTGGATTGCAGAACGTAACACGACTACCTAAAGGCTTTTTGCATTGAAACTCCTTCCATCTAAACCTCAAACTACAGGAGGAAGAAGACACTGAATCTACTTTATAACTAGTCACAATCCGTTTGCAAGGAGTTTTGTACAGTGCTCCTGACAGGTATGCAATCATTGAAAGTTGGAACTAGAAGCTGCTACATATCGTCTCTGTCTGGCAGAAACCAGCTAACTACACTTTGCAGGTTTTTCATAAATCAGTGCTATTGATTACCTTTAGGTCTGTGTGTTGGTTAAAACATATTGAGCCAATGAAAAGTAGTAAAAAGTGCATTGTCTGTCCTGATGAAGGTTCAAAGAGACCGAAACATTGAGAATAAAGAGCAACATTTAGTTGCTAGACAGTTAGACCGTGTGCGGGACCTTTTCTTTGTTTTTCAAGCATTTTAATATGTTCCACGTACTGCCCTACGCACCTGTTGAGGTGTGCATTGGCCTTTTGCTATAAAGTCACAATACACATTTTGATGTGGCAGTATTGGTTTTCCTGAAAAATGAACATTTTGCAGTTAGCTGATTTCTGCCCAACAGCGGGGATATCCTAAGTTATTATTAATATATTGTTTCACAATAGATCCAAATGCCCAAATGTGCCATTAGTTGTAGGCAACATGACTTTACCATACAAATTGTAGTTTTAGATTGGATGCAACTGTAAGGACAGATCTATTTGAGTATGTGTACCTAGTACACAAGTAGATTTAAAACTGGGAGAGCTTTGCTAGATTAAGCCGAGGCCTCAGGTAGTAGGTACAGATATATTTTCTGCAGCCCTGTGTCTATCTCAAAACAGGCCAATGCAAGCAACAACAGCCATGGGTAATATCTGTTCTGTGACTGTCAGACAATGTCAGCACCAACAGCCAGCTCCCAATTTAACAATGTTTCCCTAGAGTTCACCCTTATTTGGTATGGTCAGTTAATGCACGCTACTTGCTTTGGTCAAAATCTTGCAGCACACAACACAAAAGCTTATGAAAATAGATTGCTTTTGAAGCAACCGTCAGAAATGTGTATAATGTATACCATCATCATACAAAGTACTTCTCCTGCTCTTAAATACAATACAGTAAAGCTGATCTTTCTGCAGACATTATAGGCTCAGGGGCAGTATTGCTGCAGCATCGTGGTTACTGATGGAGACCAACCAGCATTATGCCTCCAGGGTTCTGACCTCATCAGGATGCAACTACAGTATGCTGAGACAGAAACACTAGTGCTGGCCTATGCTTGTATTCATTCATTACATGGTAAAACAGGTATTAAACCACTGGAGCACTACTGAAAATAAAGGGCTGGCAAACAAACCACCAAAGTGTTGTTTTTAAGTCTGCATTGCAGATGTATTATACTACACATGGGCACAGGCTCCAGGGAAATGACAGCTTCTACATGATCAGCTTTGAGCTGGCAGCGTGATACAGAAAATCTCTGCTGAAACTAATAATGTATGTTTGTTTGTACATGTGTTATTTTTGTATGGTAAATTAAGTGAATAGGACAAAGGACACACTGACTCACACAGTAGGACGAAGGCTCTATGTTGCTGATGACACAGCTTTCAGCCTCAATAAACCATGATCTGGACAGGAAAAGGGGTTGGGAAAGCATTCAGTACTAGCATCATCCAGACCAAGGAAGGCCTACGGAAAAACTGTGCAGGATTAAAAACAAACTCATCACCATGGCATAGGGCTTTGTGGGTTTGTGTCCTTGTCTCCTGTTGCAGCAGTCACAGTTGAAATCCCGTTTTAATCTGCTGCATCTGAGGTGTAACTATACTTCACCCTTGAGATTCATGACATTGTCTGGTGAAGTCTACTCTAATCCTGAAGTTCTATCACTCTCTACAGTCTCTACACAAGGGCTGCACAAATATGACTAAAATGGTCATCGTATAATTGTTGCTTAATATTGCAATCCAGATGATTAATTTTGATTATTGTTACTTTAATGTGAATTATGGCTTAGTCCAGCTCTGCAGGAGAGGTCTGGAAGAAAGAAAAAAATAACTCGCTGGACAAATCGGCACCAAATGTTTTGTACACACTGTCAGTAGGCGTTGTACACAAGATAAAGAAACTTTGAACCTTAAAACACAAAAACAGGGCCTTCATATCTTAAAAGTGTAGTTGTTGTGATTCGTTCTTCTCTAGTTCTTTCATTCTCTTAGTTTTTTTACTGTTCTATAAAGCTCTCTGTGACAAGCTTTTTTGTAAAAAGAGAAGAAAACTTCATACAATAAACTAATTTGATCTGATATTGATTTGATATGATTCTGCTATATATAATGTGATTTATTACTCACTCTTTTCTTATTTGATCGCAGTTATAAGTGGAATTATACAGTAATACAATGTCAAAATCAATTATCCTCACAAGCATAAAGCCAGGAGTCAGATACTGAATTTACACTTTACAAATATTTAAACAGTCTTTCAGGGACAATTTTATCAGTACACTGTAATTAGACACTGAATTATATTATACTGTCTGTCTTTAACCCATTAAAAGCCCAAAACTGGATATCTCATTTTTATCATGCCTGATGGGCTTGTGAATCTGATTTCAAAACTACTTGATCAAATGTGAAACTTTTCTAACATTTTCTAACATATAATAATAAGAAATATTGCAATATTTTCAGATTGGACCCATTGAGCTAATGGGGTGGATATTTTAATTTGGGGCCCTGATGAAATAAGGTAATTGTCAAATCTAAATGCTCCTCTGAGGCTGACTCAACTAATATTAAGTACACTACACACTAGATAGCAAACAAGGCATTTGCTCTTTTGCTGTAAAAATAAGATATTAATAAGATGTGTACACTGTAGATATTCTTATCGGGATGGTGAATGTATTGTTGTATACAAAAGCGAGTGAGTCATAAGTCACAGCTGGAATGCAGCTCATGCATTCCAAGAAGTGGAAAAGCCTGCACAAAAGACATTAATCCCACTTTGAATAAACCTCAGGCCCAGCGTTATTACATGGCTTGAGTTGTTCCTCTACTAGTAACTCAACAAAACAGACCAACCATCAATATAATGCCTAATTTATGCTCCTCCATATCCGTGCCGTGCGCTGCGTAAACAAACAGCAGCTCGAGCGGGTGAGTTTGTAGATCTGCTATTTTCAGCGTGCAACACTGTTGCACGACAGTGCATAAATCAGGCATAATAGTTACCAATCCCTGATGTAGCCCATGTTGGGAACTGTCTTATGAAAACAAATCCTGAGCCGTGCACACATCAACAACAACCAGCACTGAGTGACACAGATAGAGATCTATGGCTGCAGCGCCTCATTTAAAGCCACATCTGTTGAAATCCAGCTCACACAACAACCAAATATGCACACAGGAAGATGCCAAGTTCTGAGGCAGCCCATGCAGAGAGAGAGAGAGAGAGAGAGAGAGAGAGAGAGAGAGAGAGAGAGACTCGATGTAATCATCTTAACATAGTGTTAAGGCATTCATGGGAATGATGACCCACAATAACAAAAAGAACAACCAAACACTTCAAACAGTCCATCCACTGGAACAGCTCACCCATGGCTGAAGAGCAGCTCTGCAGCAGCAGAGCCAGGCTCAAGAGTACTACTCACCTCCAGCGCCTCCAGTGTCATGAAGCCGGTGATTGAGAAGCCATCGATGACGTCCTCTTCGGCTGAAGTAGACTCCTTTCGCTTTCTCCGTGGGGGTCTGGGCCGGGAGGACGAGGGCTCCCTGCCCCCCTCCCGCTCAGAGTCGGAGGAGAAGCGGAAGACGGCACCACTTACATGGTTGTTGTTGCTCTTTATCCCTTTGGATTTGTGCCCCTTATCCCGCTCTGACCTCGACTTCCTCTTTTTGCGGAGGCCACTGGATCGAGGACCATCCATGTCCTTGAGGGCGGGGAGGGGGGGATAAATCCCTCCTCTATATACAGAGAACCTGAGCCTCTCAAGGGTGACCACAGGCGCGGATGAACGTCCGGCCGGTGCAGCAGAACTCCAAAATATCCCAAGTAGCGGTTATATCAACGAATATAATCCAAGGTAACCAGATAATATCCAACGGGTGAAGGCTTGTGACTGGTCCACTGGCTAGGCTCCATTCATAGCTCCCCAGGGGAAGTCCATCACAATCCAGAGACAGAGGATGAGATGGTGTTTTAAAACATTGCAATCAGGCTTGTCAACACCAGCAGACGGAGATTAAAAAAAAAAAAAGAAAAAAATATATATATTTCAAGTTAAAGAAAATATCTGGTCAGTGAACATGTCCTGCCATGATGAGATAGCCATTTGATGCCACATCTTTCTTCACAAGAAACTTGTTCTTGCCTCCTAGATGACAGAGAGAGAGAGAGAGAGGGAGAGAAGGGAGGAGAAAATATTTGTAACATGTTTGCTCACTTGCTCAGCAATACATTTGATCATCAGTGAGACATTTTCGACATAAAGTATATTAGGGTTTTTACTATTCTACCTAATGTGGGCTGAAACGTGTCTTTAGGGTGGACGTGGGATCATCTGCTGAGTTTATTATCTTGTCCTACTTTGCCAAGTCATTAGAGCCCTGGGCTGAGATCATTATGGGTTCTAAGTGTCTCTGAAGCTTTACCACCAGCTCGTCTCCTACGGTACATCCTCCTCTTAACATACAGTGTATTATTATATTTTTGTTCCACTGATTATGATTAGGTGTTAACATTTGGCTTGTTTTTTTGCCTTGCGTGAATTCGCAATAAAAGTAATGTTGACATCTGACTAGTGTGACAATGTCAGTAATTGTCAGTAATTCATGTTAACATTGGCCCTATTACTGTAACAATAGTGTGTATCATCAAACTGAGATATACAGTATAGCTTCCATTGAATCAACAGTTGCATTAAAATGCTGTTAGAGTACTGCTCTTCCCACCCACTCTTCCCAAAACATATCTGCTATGGTAATTGAACTCATTTGCATAATTAAACCATGTCGAAGCACATTTCACTCGTACACTATGTAGCTTAATACCACATGCAAAATAAGCTTTCATTTATAATGCATAGTATAACATCTTGGTACATCTACGATGAAGAATTGGTTTAATTTCTAACTGTGAAGATATGGCTATCAACCGTTCACAGACTGTCTGTGGACTCTTTTCAATTGCATGCACAGTTTGCACACTACTCCATGCTGATCTATTTCTCTTATTGTGAACTGAAGTCATCTACTAGCACAATACTCTCAATTCACCACAATTAAGTTCTGCCTCGATATCACCTTAGCTGTAAGACATGCCTAATTGAATGCTACACTCACAATGTCCTTGGGAAACGAGAATTCTGCTATAACTATATATACAGGACCCTAAAATGATCTCACCATCACACATTGTAACATAGATCTCAGCAGGCCATGTAGTCAAACGTTTCATGCTGTCACCTTATTCCTACCACTGTACCACATTGGGATGCAACATTCAACAGCTCTGGTCTGATTCTGAATTATTCTCCAGACAGCCTACAGTAGCCTACTCTAGGCCTTGAGCCACTCTGGTAGTGTACTCTTAAAACACATATGGTTCTGTATGTGTCCAGAATATCAATACTCTTCAATGACATCACACAAGTGGTATCCTGTTTAACAGGGCACTGAATCAGCAAACTATACAGGCATGTTCAATACTATCAAAATTGTACATTCTGCCCTTAAATGTTTGTGGACATTCAAAGAAGGATACATTTTTTGCACCACCAGGCAAAACATGAACCAACATTATGTCACCATCTTTAACTTCACACAAAAAGGTTATAGAACTGTTTAAGTTTGTTTTTTTCTTTCCGCGAATAGTATGCTACATTATTCTGCAAGTGTCAAATGTTTCAAACTACAATAATCATAATTAGAATCATTGCAAAATTATCTTGTTTCAAATTAACGCATAACAAAGGTAGCTACAACAAACCAGCATCCCAACCCTGTCTATGCAGCAAGGAGCCCAAGTCAACCTCTTCTATGCAGCTGTTTTCTCCAGTAGGCTAGAGCCCAAAAGGCAATTTCACCTTTCCTAACGGTCCTAAGCATTCCCCCCAGCACCTATCCCTTTAACCTGATGCCCCGTGCCATGCACTCGTCTAATGACACACATACAAAATAACGCTTCAAATGTGTTGTTCAAAACATATATTCTCCCCTTCGTCCTCCCTTTTCTAGCCCTCTCCTTTTAAAATACTCTTTCCCTGTCTTCGTTGAGTCCTTTTTGTCTGCCTCTCTCTCTCTGTCAGTAGATATCACGCTCTGTATCCAGTCCAGCCCACAACAGCGACTGGCACTGCCTCCTGTTCCAGCTCCGCTTAATTTTCACTAAGACACAAAGCGAACCTCTTTTCCTCCAAGACACGTCATGCAAAACCAAGAAATGCAAACCCTTAGAAGTGGGGACCGTCCGGACAAGTTGCAGGCCTTCGGTAACGAAAGGTCATTAAAAGATAAAAGCACAAGAAGAAATTGAGCTGACAAATAAATCCCGCAAGGAACCATAGGGTATCTCCGCTTCTCAATCCGTGCTTCGGGATCCCAGAGAAGGGACCGGGGCGCAGTGATACGGCTATGCCGCAGTGCCGCTTTACAGGCTGTACGCTTCTTCCTCGTCACAAATAGTGCTGGCTATGGAATTTGCGATATGGAATGAACTTAACTCATACGCATCGTGTAACAGACTAACACTTCACTAACAGTAACTCGCACTGCACATTTGAGAGTTATTTTGGCATTTCAGCAACATAATTATCCCATATAGCCCTTGGTTGATTTTAGGTCTACTACATAGATATAGATAGATAGATCTACTACAGTCATTGGTGTTGGACTACACAGCTGGCCCGGGAGAGTACTCGAGTTGAAGTTAACGGTGAAGTTTTAATTCAAGCAAATTCATGCAAATGCACTTAATACAGTCAGAAATTAATAAAGTATGCTATTTATGCCCGACAATTTGCAGGGGTTAGGACTTTAAACATGCAACTTTATAGTTCTAGTCGCGCGCGTGTTGGCACGGGAAATATGTATTGTAAAGTGTCTGAATAATCCCGTGAGGGATGGCCTGCGAAAGGCAGCCATTCATTCATTCATTCATTCATTCATTCATTCATTCTCACACACACGCACGCACGCACGCACGCACGCACGCACGCACGCACACACACACACAAATAAAAGGCATATCTTCCTTAATGCTGTCCTTGCC
>OOFJ01032838.1:3920-17179 GCA_900323375.1 Benthosema glaciale
AGAAGGCTTTCTAATGACTTTGTGTTTGTATTGGTGAGTAGGTAAGCCGTTCGTGAGATATCCACTAGAGAAGAGAGGCTGGTTGGGTCGGGCTGTGCGCGATAACGCTGACTTTCCCATAGCTCCACTGAAGGCAGAATCACAGAAGCAGTGGAGCTATGGAACAGAGCTAGATGGCAGTATACTGTCGGACCCAAGAAGTACAAAAAGATATAGAGTTCCAAAAGGGGCTACATATTAATGCTGCTATGTTAGAGGCAAGGAAGCTTACGAGGAAAGGTCACCAACGTAATTTTCTCTAGCCTACAATCCCAACTGGAAGATTCGCCACACTCTGTGGCAAACTGCTGCCGAAACTCTGGTGGAACACATTGGAGGTAGACAAGCATATGAACAAACACTATTTCTGGATGATTGAGACGATTGTAAAATAATCTCTTCTGGAAAATAAAATAAGACATATGACACATCCATTACCTGCTGTATTGCTTTTTGATGTGTACAATAGAGGCATCTAAAGAGCACAAAGTCAGTTTTTGAACGTGTCTGGCAACCACATCTTGTGATACCTCTTGTGATATCAGCTTCTGTGGTGTGTGGGCCCTATTGTAAACAAGTAGAAATGCTTTATAGTGTCGTCCCACTCACAGTTTTCAGTCTTGTATTGAGTTGTACTTGAAATGTACTGCAATTGTACCTGAAATGTACTATAATTCTCCAAGCTGTTAATACAAATTTCAATCAATCAATCAAACCTCAGACCCAGGTCACAATCGTTCATAAATAGTGTGTTTATGAGCTGGTCCAGCTGGCCGCTCCATCCACTGCCATGTATTTCGTTGAACTTCCGGTGTGAGATTTGAAAGCGATGAGTGTCATGGCGCAGCCCTGGCGTCCAGTCACGTGACCTCATGTCCCTTACTTTCATATTGTTCCTAGGTTAGAGGTTCATTTTTTGTCTGAACGTTTGGCCTAGCTTTTCTCTGTGGACAGGAATAATAAAAGACATACGCACGCACAGTGCTGAGTAATATACCTTTTCCACAGAAGCCATAGTAAGTTGTTACTGAACAACCAAGATTTCCTGCATCGGGCTATGGATTAAAGCCAAACATCTCTTTAACCCTAATAGGCCTAACCCCTTGGCTTCGGGACAGTGGGGATATATTACTTTATGTATTTTTGGGCTAGGCTGAGGCTAAGCTATTCTGCTACACTCAGTCTTTTGACCCCCATAAACATAACGTTAATATACAACTATTTATGTCAATATGGCTGTATGACCAGCCCATTGCTGGTCATAGATGCATACTGTACATAAAACGCTGTTCTCCATTGTTGCCAACGGCACACCTTGCAAATTTGTTGATGACTTTTTGTCAATAAATGAAATTAAAAGAGAGAGATGAGCCAGAAGGCAAAGATCTCGATATACATACCAATAAAACCTCTGTTACTTTACCTACTCTCACCGGTTGACATGACGTGTCAGTCATGGCCAAAAGAATAAGATCACAGATGAAATGAGAAAATTAGATTTCGCAGACAGGTGTTTTTGTCGCCCCTAGAGCAGTTCAATCACTTGAAGTAGTACCGCTGTTCCTTTTTTTTGGACAGGAGCCAGCTAATTAAGGTTTTGGGCAGCTAGTATATGGATGCCTCCTGAGTATCTTCCTAGGAAGGTCCTCAGTGCACCTTCCACTGGGACCAAATGGGCCAAATGTCTGTTTGGTTCTATTGCAATAATGTGATTCCTTTCCCTTTTTTTTTCCTTTCTTCTTTTTCCCTCAATGTAATTTCATATCTTGCTGTATTTCCATTGCTCTTGTCATCCTGAATAATGTATCTAATGAATTGATCACTCTTCTTTTTCTAGACTCAACTTCCAACATTGCCTAAGATTGAATTCTCCCCTGTTACTTCATGGAATTCTGGTAAGGACTGGCTCACAGGATGAGTTATTTACTTTTCCTGTCTTCAAATGTCTCTTGCCGTCCTGAATAAAAAGATGTGGCAGGTGTATTATACGTTCCTTTTACTGCACCCTGGTCTGGGAACACACCAATACACTTGATTCAGCCCATACACGGCCGCTAGAGACTGATGACATATTGAAACTGTGCCACAGCGCACATGTAAACAACAACCTAACAAGACTATAACTCGAAAATATTATGGATATATCATACTTTTTTCCCGCTGTTGTCATGCACCGTTTCTGCTGGAAAGTTCCCAGATCAAGACTGCAGTCAGGTTAGGTACAGTATACATATGAAGAATCATGGACACACAAACCCTACTCAATATAGATGTAATGGCTATTGTTTCAGTTCGTCTCTAGGCAGGTGAAGGGTTTGTGTCCCTGATTTTGCAATCCCATTTAGACCTTGAAAGCATGTTATGATGTTGTGCCTTTCAACCCAGGAAAGCAGCTGTCATTTTAGATGTTGCTATGTACCGGTATATAGAGGAACATTATTATTATTAGAACATTATTATTATTGCTTTGAAATCGTAGGTTAGATTTTAGATTAGAAGGCGTTAGGAATGTTAATAGTTAATCGATTAATCGGCGATAAGAAATTAGTCGTTAACAGTTCATAATTAATTGAAAATTATGCGGTTCTATCATTGGGTGGTTTTCTGTGAATGTAATGCTGTCTGCGCGGCGTGTGGCCGAGGAACACGCACACAAAGATGCCATTAGTTGTCCCTGTATCGTCAATGGTCAAATAAATATTTGATTAAGGAATATAATATTCCTTTTGTATTTCTGTATATCAGCAAAATGTTAGACATTGAAGGAAAATAAGATTCCCAAATTTTGTTTTACAGACGCCGCTTGTCAACTAACCGGTTAATCAATCGATAACCTTATCAAAACATATCAATTAACTATTAATGCATTAATCGATAATTTACATCCCTAGAAGGCGTACAATCTGTCTCAGGTCTAAATGATTAATTTTGATTTATTTTACTTTTGTTTTTTAACAAACAATTATAGAGCACCGCAGTCCCGCCCCCTTTCATGACGCCTGGCCCAGAAGTGAATTCCCCATTCATTTTCCTCATAGACTTTTCAAAAAGTATTTATTTAAAGACTATTACACCGCAGACAAAGCCAATCGGGAATTCACTTCCTGTGCCAGGTGTCGGGACTGTGGCGCTCTATATATCAAAATGAACTTATGAATCTGGCATGACAAGGCAACTGATTCATGGAGGTTAATGGCTCACATTTCTCTCTTCACTCTAGGGGTGCGGACGTCAATCTCTGCCCTATCAGAGGCACCTACAAAAGCGTGTAATTACACAAACCAGGGACTGCAGTATGTGAAAGACCTTACCAAATGAAGACATGGAAAAGCCTGACATTTATTGATCTTGTGGTTTTTGGATGGTTGTCCGCGATCGTAATTAAATCTGGGAAATGATTACACTACTACCATTACTACTACTAAAACTTAAAATTCCCCACAGGGGGAATGGAAGGGACATCCTGCAAGTCATTTAGCTGATCTGAATGAGTAATTCGAATCTAGATGACGGAAGTAATTACTGACAACAATATTATTGTTTCATTTCCTGAGTTTTGAATTTAAGTGTTTTGCACACCGTATTATAGTGAATTTATAATGGGAGTCATGCATAATATAATTTGTAGCCAAGAAAATAATATCACCAATGGACATTGTTTGTGTACTATAAATTGTTATTTATCTCAACACCATGTCTGATATCATTTCCTCAATACTGGCTTTCAAACACAAGTCCTTATACATCCAATTCATCTTTTTTTTTTTTTTTTACAGAATGTCTATTGTTATTGTATATATACAATTTCACCATTGAGAGTACAATAAACCATAACCATGAAGTAATTGCTGTCCTATATTAAGAGAAATGGAGAATATTAAATATATATATTGTCAAATAGAGGGTATGCACGTGACATCATACGCGGAAGTTAAGCGGGAACATCTTGAGTGACAAAAAAAAAGAAAAAGCTTTCTGGCCTTGACAGCCCATACTTCCAAACAGAAAAGTCATATCTGATTGCATAAAACTATGTTAAATGTTATACTCACTTTATGCATGCGCATACCCTCTCAGACTTCCACATTTTTTGAAGACCCCGAGTAGGCCCTTCCCCATAGTGCACTTTTCTTAAATTTGTTTCTATACACCAGCTACTTTGAATGTATAATAATTAATGTAGGACCTAAGGGTGCACATTGGATTCATCACATTAATGACTTCACCTTTACATTTGTAGTTCTTTTTGTACAATGGTGTCTATAATCTGCACCTGGGACACGACAGCACATTGAGAAAGAAAAATAAATGTGCAAAAAACTTTATTACACATGACAGAATGACACAAATTACCTGCTGCTACGTCAGAACAGGAAGAAGAGAAACGAAGCAGAGAGCACAATCATTTTGAATACTCAATGTAGAAACACCACAGTACAACTGCACAGTATAAGCCACTGTGTTCCTTTTAACTGCATGTAAAACATGTACAGTATCTGAGTTACGAGGGTTGTGATGTACCCCACAATAAGCTGACAATGCTTCTCTTTTTGCCATCTTTCAACTTTTTTTTATTCAACACGAAGCAGGGTAAGAAACTTGTTTTTGCCTGACATTTCTACTTTTTACTGCTGCCAAAATAGACTTGAATATCTCAAAGTCTCCATTCAAATGATGCATGCAATGTTTTGACAGTTAAGTAATAGAAAAGCATGATAATCAGGGTATACCACCTGCCTACCAATCGGTTATGTTACGGAGTGATATACTGAATGCCCTATAGGGAGAGCTGAGATGAGTTAGGAATTGCTAGAACTGGGATATTAAACAATTATGATCAAATCAAAAGCACATATAGTCGCAAGTCTGTTAGACGGCAGTATTTCAGATATGAATAGGGCCCAAAATGCAGTTACTTTATTGTTAAACTGCCGTCTGTCATTTCAAGATCGCTGTCCGATATACACATAACTGTAATACTAAGAACTTATTTAAAGAAAAGCTGGTGTTTTAATGAGATATTCACATAAATGAGGATACTCACAACAGGCAACATTACAATACATTTTACACAAAAGTTACAGATTAAATACTGTAAGCGTAATGTATTATAACAAATAACTGTGTTATAAGATTTCTTCATGCGTGTGATTTAAACTTTAAAGCATAATCCACCACAATTGCTTTTAAGCAAAGAAGCATAATGGGGGAAACAATGTAGCGTACCACAACCTAAACATATAAATTCTATACCATATATAATTAAGTGCTCCTTACAATGTCACCACTGATGAAACTAAGCAACCATTGGTTAAGAATGTTACCGAGTATGTTTATACTGCATAAACAGCAAAACATTGCACATATCCTCTAATATAAATTGACGGTTGCAAAACGTTTCTCAAGCTGTCAGTGTCAATGTTTGTTAGAGTATCTAACTTTCCAATCTATAATAAAGACCAATTTTTGGCCTTCCTAAGCAATGTTATGTTGAGCGCTATTAGCGGATATATACAATATTGCAATATGATAAGCCTGAAGGCACTTTATGATGTGTGTGTGGGGTTAATACACAGGACCTTATACCCACGTTATGTACTTCCTGTGCCAAAAAATAACTGAAGCTCAATGTTGTGAGCTTGTAGATGGGCTATTTTGCTGCAGGACCCTGTCGTGTGACTACAAGTATGAATCAGGCTAGATCTGTTCTTGATCCTGGTGCCGTTAACCTAAGGTAAATGCCTACGGAAAAAGTCTGGCTCCAATATTTGAGGACTGGGAGAAGGTGTAATAATGTAGCCTAATTATACAGCCAGCGATGATTAAAAAAAAGAAGAAAGGGGGATAGCAGCAGGATAGGTTTCCAAAAGGAGCATAATGGAGGGGGCAGCGCGGTCACTACAGTCTAACTTCAGTCTTCAGGTATCAATACTACCAGTCCATTATTCACTTGCTTTAATGTCTGTTCTGCTTTCACCTGCTCACTGATCTCAGGGGAGGGCCATGGTTTGAAATGCAACAACACTCGCCTTAGGCAGGTGCACCCTGTGTGAGCCGTCTAGACAACCGACCACCGAGAACTACAGATCCAAGAGGGAGTGATTGTCTATGATTATGCAGACGAATAAATGGAAAAACATATTGAAATTGTAGGCTCGACCGGTCTCAGAATAAGCCTAGCCTACATAAAGCCTATTAATCTAAAAGAAAGTTGAAACATCTCCAAAGGCTGTTTTGGGGCAGTACTGTTGAACACTGACATTTTGGGAATGCTAAAATGCTTTTAATAAGGCCAGATTAATGAGCATGGTATCTTAGGGACAGTAAAACAATCGCAGTCACAATTACCATGTGCATCTGTTGAGCCACTTCACTCCTGGACTTGGCTAACTGAAACGTTAAGTATCACAGAGCGACAATGAAATAGGTTAATAACCAGAGATATCAATATCTCCTCTGCTCTGAACAGTTTGTCTCCCTCCTCCTAATGGGCTAGCAAAGCAATACCACAGTTCTGCTGTGCATACCAAAAGAAAAAATATATATATATTATGCTTCCGTTTGTTTGTTTTTTTGTTTTTCTCAGAATGATAAAGCATATCATCTTTTAATCCTTGCAGGGACTTTGAACGAGAGATGAAAGTGAGTGCAAAGTAAGCAGATGTAGCACGGTCTGGGTGTGGAGGAGGGTCGAGGGGGTGAGATAGATTGAAGTGTCCATCATCTCTAGGTGGTCTTGACCAGGTCATAGACATGGATGTGAAAGTCATCATCGTATTTGATGTAGTAGACAGAGGGTTTGGCTGGGACCTGGTAGATGACCAGGCCTGTTCTCTTCACGCCCTTGTCGGTAACATACTCCACCTGTTTCCCCACCAGGCTCTCCGTCTCCTCTCCGGGCTTCCTGTCTGCTGGCAACAGGTGCTTGTTCTCTGAGAAGAGACGAGAAGGGACACGAGATTAAGGTCGCATTCTCACCTGTACTTCTGTAGACTCAATGAGATTGGGGGGGTGAAGTTGCGTCATTCTTGCATTCTTGCGCCATGTCAACCCCAGCAGGGGACTTTATCAAGGTTCAATTCATAAAATACACAGTGAAATCTATGGTGTCAAAATTATACTTTGAGTAATAGTTAGGACGTTAAGTGAGGGTAACGTGAATGCATTTTTGGGCACATTGAAAGCACAGCGCACACACAGTGCAAAATGAATCCGACATTTACTCCCATTGATAATCTGAACATTATTATGCATATGCCATGTTAGCTACAGTTACATAGACCATGCTGAGCTAAACATATTTGTTTAATTTTGAAATATTTATATTTAAATAAGATGAAGAAAGCCCCCACTCCACACACACACTGACAGCGCTCCATGTTTACGCACAGGCAGACAGACAGACATCTGCCACATTGTTTGCTTCATTTCCTATATTTGATGCAGATGGCATTCACACCTGCAGTGAATCGAAGTCGGGTGCGATTGGAAGCGAAGCGAAAACCCTGTTTTTGGCGAAGTAGAATGTGTTTGCCAAACGTGTTTGCCAAACGAAACTCACTGTTGGACAAGTGCGAAAGTGACCTAATTCTATCACTATAATTGTAGCGAACCCCCGTGCAATTGTTTCTTTACATTTCACATAGTCTTTGCTTAACAAAATATGATTTCTTATACATAGAAGTAGTAATCTGGTGTAGGTGAATAACAGGAATACTTCCATTGTGCCAAAGATACCAGGACAGCACACTACACTTGCCAAATCAGAGCTGTTATCACACAACATAACACGGTCGTTTCTTGATTTCATTTTCAAAACAAACAAAATTGTATAATTATATAATACTATACTAAGGGCATGCATTGACAATAGTATTATAGTAGTATAATAGCATTGACAATAGTATTGTCAAAGCTTGCCAACTGGCAGACCTAAATCAAATGTACCCTAAGCACTGGCAGTATACAGATTCTAACATGTATGGCAAAATAAAGTTATGAGCAGAGCTCTCAGTAGTTTTATCCCCCTCACGTCTGAGATTAATATTGATATACAGACATGAGAATCGATTAGAAGACAGACATACTAGACAGTTGAGGCTAGTGGCACAAGTGAAGTTATGAGACTGTACCCAGCAAGCACGGTCAGGACCTGGACGAATTAGTGACGTCTCGATTGTGGCCAGATCAAGTCAAGACTAGTCTGATCTGGCCCAGAATATCACCTGATTTCAACCAACATAAATTCTGCCCACTAAGACAGACATCCCTGGATGCCAGATCAAGTCAAGACTAGTCTGATCTGGCCCAGAATATCACCTGATTTCAACCAACATAAATTCTGCCCACTAAGACAGACATCCCTGGATGAATCAGAGAGTCCAATAGAGGCCAGATTAATTTAAAGTGGGAATGACACACATAACTGGTCAGATCTGGCCCATAATAATCTATATTATTGAAACTGGTGAAGAGGTCCTGGAAATGACATAAAGATCATCCCCATATGCCTGGGCTGTGATCTGGCCTAGTCCTGAACGCCACCAGAGTCACCAGAGGACGTCATCATTTGGCTTGCTGGGTAGTATAAGCGTGAATCAAATTTACGTCGGATGAGAGCCAGGGGGTGGCTCCGCCGGGCCTGCCTGCCTCTGATTGGCCTACCGACACTGCTCTGACCAGACTGTGCTCCGAGACGGGAGGTTACTCCGTGGTGAGAAATAATACAATTTAAGAGAATGACAGCTTGGCACACGTGACAGAATGCAGCCGTAACTAAAGTTTTATTTTTGTAGAAGAGGCAAACTAATATTTATGCCGTTCGAACTGTCTGACGTGTTGCTTTGATGGAATAATTGATTCTAGAATGTACACAAATGAAATACAGAACATTAACGGTATAAATTAGGCTTCATTCTCACACAGATGAGATAAGGCTGAAGTTTACCATAAACAAAACATAATCTATCTTTTCCCTGCACCTTTATGGTATAATATAGGCGAGTATTAGTTTACTATAATTAGATTAATACACAACTTTATTTAGAAGTATACACCCAAACCAACTCATAGTACTTGTCACATGTGTGTTCAATCAATTCAGCATTTTGTCGCGCGTGTGACAGATTATTTGTATTATTTCTCACCGGAGTAACCTCCCGTCTCGGAGGACAGTCTGGTCAGAGCAGTGTCGGTAGGCCAATCAGAGGCAGGCGGGCCAGGCAGGGCCACCCCCCTGGCTCTCATCCGACGTAAATTCGATTCACGCGTTATAAAGCTTTGTCATGCACGAGTTTTATATTCTTACTGGCAAAACTTCAGTGAATCTTTGGTGACACCCACTTCAGTTGTGGCACTTTGAACCTTTGTTATAATACTGTAGTAAGCTCAATGTGTGAGGTATGGATCTTTGTTAATCAATGTGGGATGCACACGCAGATTAGACACGCCAACAGACCGACATGCGGAAACAACGGTCGGACATGCGGTCGAACAGGTGCTGTACCCGTCCGTGCTTGCGGGGTTAGGGTTCGTTAGGGTAGGGTTTGAGGTAGGTTGTCCGTCTAATGACAGTCGGGTCAATAGTATGTCTAAACTGAAGCCTGTACCCAATCAATGTATCTACTTCGTTGTGAGGTATGGATATGCCCATTGCCAGCCCATTATCATAGTTATATAGTCATTACAAACCGTGCCGCAGGGTGTTCATTCCGAGTGCTTAGAGCTTTGCGAGATGGAAAATGTAAAGCTCTGAATGTCTTAACGTTAAGTAACAAGACAACGAACAACGGTCATTGCAAAATGTGACTGTAGTGGCATCTTTGCTACTTTATAGATTATTCAACATACATCTACACGTAACAAGAGGTTATAGTCATGCTTAGTTATACATGGATGAACAATCATTTTAGTGCATTTCAAACTCTCTCATATTCTGTGTTAGCGCTTGTAATGTTTTTGGGTTCCCATTGGAAATATTACAGGATTATTACAGTGTATTAGACTTGGTAATATTGTGTGGTACTAAATAGCACTTACATTCCTATTGCAGACAAATGAACTACAGCCACAGGCAGTCCGATATTAAACCATTGCAGGCACGCGTGGAAATGGTCATAAATCCAGCAGAGGGTGTGGACAACAGTGAACAAACAGTCCCATGTAGGGACTGTTTTCGGACAGTTAATTGAAAATACTTGTGTCAACTGTGCGAAGTATGGCTCTTTGTCAATGGATGATACGTTTTCTCTGTTAATTGACAATATGTACGTTACTGGTGCGAGGTGATGGGGCTTTGTTAACTGCCATTACCGGCTTCAGCTGTGCATGAATCTTTTATTGTATGCTCATATCCAATACCTGCTTCTGGCAGAATCCGTAGGTCTCCATCAGCATAGTCGTCCCACAGCTGGTACATGTAAAGCACTGGGTCCTTCTCATAAGTGATATAATACCAGTTGGTCATGATTGGCGCTCTGGAGAGGACCATGCCCCTCCATTCATTTTTCTCTCCATCCTCCTTTTCAAAAAGATGTTCCACCGCTTTACCCACCAGTTCTTCTGCCCCATGAGGCACCTTGATCTTGTTGTTTACTAAGAGCAGACAAAGGAGGAAATATGAAATGAATGTGAAAGTTAACATATCCCATTGAGGTCAGAGACCTGTTCCCATACCTCTCCCTCACAGGTCAATGTCCTGTTTTGACAGTGCATGCAAAACATGATCCAAGCTCCTTTGGTTTAACCAAAGCTACTGCAAATCAAAATGTCTTGGTGTTCATTAGCACTTAAACATTTACTCAATACAAAGTAGACCATACAGACAACGGTATTAAAAACGCCTACGGTATTAAACACTCACCAACTTTTTCTGTCAAGACTTGGAGGTTTGATACCCTCTCATCCTTGAACAGTTCAATGCCATATACGCAGTCAAAGCCATCGTATTTGACCATGAAGAGAGAAGGGTTAACACTGAGCCTGTCAAGAACAGTGCCCTTCCATTTGCTTTGGTTCCCTTTCTCACGCCAGTTGTGTTGAATACGCAGTCCCAGAATGCAGTTGGGATCAGGGGTTACTGTGTCACTCAGTTCCCCGCTACTCCGTTTTCTGGAAAGACAGTAAGTAAGTATGTGTGTGTGTGGGGAGACAGCTTGTAAACAGAACAGCTTAATCAAGTCAGACACCTGATGAATACATTTCCACACAAGTCTAATCTTAGTACGCATCCCGCGTGGGGTTTAGCTTATCTCTTAAGGGATGTCACTGCTTTTGAAAATGACAAAGAAGGTATTATAATGGCTGTATAGAGGGAAGGATGGAAAACAATTCATTTTTTTTCCACAAAGGACATTCCTTTTTTAAGACTTCCTTGTAGTCACACGTCTGATATAAAATCCTGGCAGTGAATGTTGTGTAACTGGTTCAACCACTTAATTATGAAACCAGACACAACTTTTCCTCTTTATTGTCATATATATACAATAACCAGCAATAATGGCTTCATATGACATGGATTCATGCTTCTACATACCTCCCTCGTTTCTTGGACATGCCTCCAAAATGCAAAGGCTGATGAATGAGAGAGAGAGAGAAGCAACAGATGTATTGTATTACATATTTTTAAGTGAGTATGAAGGCTGTCATGCTTCAGACAGGCCTCTACTTGAGCTGAAAACAAAGTAGCCTACTTAATAAAGACCAGCAGCGACCAGCTGTAGCCTACACAGCAGCAGGGACTGACAACCACTCCAGCCAATGGCTTGGCGCGACGAAATAACTTCCTGGTTATTTCCCTGAACTACACACATTCATGGAGGTCACTGTTTGTAATGTACATGATTTTAAAGCAGCGCGGCCTTGCTCGTCTGGTTCAATTACAGCTTAATATACACAACATGGCTCGTTGTTCAATCACTGTCTGTTGTTGTTGTGACTATAACTGTCTATCACTGCTGGGTCAGGAGGAAAAGGAGCCAGTTAAACAGGCTCTCTGTGACACACAACTTCAAGAAAACACGTCAGCCATGATCTCACTGTGTATCTGAAAAAATTACAGTACATAGCCGGCTGGATTTGTCGCAGCTATTGTCTCAGTGCTGCTGCAATATTACCTTGCAGAGGTAAATGCCCTGATCTGCTCAATGTTACTCAAAAACTAACGTCTAACCCGGCTCGGAGTATAAGGGCAACAACATCTTTCACCACATAATCTTTCGATGGCAATAGGTTATCAATAATTCTGGTCTGTTCGACGAGCTGCTCACCTCAATGCAGATGTTAAGAAAAGTAGCTGCTGCTATATCGGTTTCATACCCTCGCGAAAACACACATCGTCACGATTCGGATAGAAATATATCGTTGTAGTTTAACTTAGACATGTACTGTCTATAATTACCTTTACGCCGATTTCATATCAGTATTGTTAAGTTCTTCTAGCAGCATAGAAATGTGGCTACATACAACCACAACCCGCCCATGCAAACCTCGCGAAACGTAAGGAAAATGGGAGGACGGAGCACGAAAAGAACTACATTTCCCATTATGCTTTAGCTGCAATGACTGCACACGAGGAGAATGTGCACGCAATGAACATTGGGATTTGATGTCACCCACTGTACTTCTACTTGTAGGCTTTGAAATTGGCAGACATCTGTATTTCCTTGTTTTCTTTTGGGTCGTCTTTTATTGATCTGTATTAAAGGGATATTTCACTTTCAAAAAAACTTTTGGTAATTTCATCGACTACTCAGTCTTATGTGAACCCCCAGATGTTTTTTAAGTTCCTTGATTCAATATTTAGATATTTGCAATTCATTTTAGCTACCCCGCCCCCTTCCTATACAAACCCATTGTAGCTTCTAACTCCATTTTAACCATGATAGATTCATCTAAAACACCCAACCTTTTTTTCTGGTGACTCATAGTGTCCTCCGAATACGTGAGGGGGCCATGGATTTTCATTTACTGTTTTTATAAATTTTTAAATATTGTTTTGGAAAATGTAGCAGGCTCGGCTGCGGCCTTGCTGAGACTAAAGAATAAAAGCAATATTTAAAAATAAATGAAAACGGTAAATTAAAATCCACGGCCCTCTCACGTATTCGGAGGACACTATGGGCTCGATCGTCGTTACATGCTAGATCCCAGACGCGGCCCGCCAGCCGTTGTCGACTTCCTAATAACTTCCTATGCCCATTAAATGGTCATGCTAGATGCCC
>OOFJ01032973.1:5373-20929 GCA_900323375.1 Benthosema glaciale
CGGATGTCTTTTGTTTAGAGAATATTAACATTTCCTTTGCATAATATGCAACTAACCAATTTTACAAGTGAACTTTGTGAATGGCTGGATGGAGAAACAGGTACTTACTGTAAACCCCATTTTTACACATAATTGTCCACGTGCCTCTGTAAGCTACTGACCAGCAGGAGTTTATTGCCACTGTTGCTCTGTTAGGCTTTAAATACACCAAGAAATGTAATAATTGCCTCACAACAGCCAAATAATTGTTTCTGTGGGAGTCTGCCTTTTCTTAAGCATACAGATACTCTCTCGTTTAGTGATAGTGACATGAACTAGCCTATTTGAGGTTTGAGGAAGTACTTGACCTGAGAATAATCCATGGAAATGCACATGTCATGGTGACTGTATGGGTACTGCACTGCTACAGCAGAACCATAAGGAGTATAAAGATGAGGGCCTGTTCAGCGGTCCTATGGTAGGAACACAGTGCGATAAAGCAAGCACACATGCATAGTACACACACATGAACATACACATAATACACAGCTTTCCACCCCTGACTCCCAATGTTGTTTGCAGCCAAAACTCTGAATGATGTTATTATTATTATTATTATTTTTTCATTACATAGTTGGTTGAGCTGCAATCAGAGACAACCAGTCTTAAGTCGTGTGGTTTCAGAAGAATCAGAACGGTTTTCTGATTGGTTGGTTGTTAGTTTGCCTTATAGTGTATTGTGCTAATGCTGTTTTTTGGGGCATCAGATTGAATGAGGTACCAGTCTTAAGTTGAGATAGTAGTTCGGTAGTGGTGTGGCGCTGTTCACACACAAGCCGGCCCCAAAAATGTATTTCTGGAATTGTGGGGAGAGTCAAGGCTCCTCATTATTGGTGAACCTTGTGTCAAACATCAACCATTCGGCCCTGAGCCCTGCCTGAGACTCATATTGTGTTCTGATCTCCTGTGTAATGCATACAGTATATATGTATCTTTTTTGCCTTGATTATGAAGAAAATATATCTATTTTTTGTAACTGTTCTTCTCTGATGTGCCATAACTCATGTTTTCTTGCACACTGTTAATATTTTGTGGATATTGCTGTTTAAAAAGGAAAAATGATATTGAGAAGTAGATAACATTAATAAAAACACAACATAATAATGCATGCTTTGGTATTGGTGAAAATCATTTCTCATTTGTGTACCTTCAAGGATACAGATTCATGAAAACAGGTGTGTCTGGCTATTTCTGAATTAGATACATATATACATGCACAACGGTCATGTCAGTACAGTACATGATGTACAGTACGCATGCATGCAGTTGACAAAGGCTTGTTGAATTCTATAAACAAAGACCAAGCCAGGTAATACCTCCCTCCCAGTTGGCTCATTTTGAAAGAATGTTATTGTTGCCTTTCACCAGTGTCTGTCTGCCCTTTGAAATGTGCCTCAAACAAGTCACATGAGACACCTGCAAGTTTCAAATCAAGGTTCTCCAACCTTCCCCTATCCAGTCAGAGCCAATCATCTGTGAGGTGGATCAACCACTGACCAATGAAGAGCACTGGTAACTGATGTCGGAGTCAGTCACTCCCCTGTCCAGTTGATAGTAAACAAATGGGAGGCCCATGTGCTGAATGTTCTCTCTCCTCTGCTGCCTGAGTTCTCAGAAGACATGTGAGAGGGAGGGTGGGGAAGTGAAACAATAATGGTCTGAAAGGGGGAGTACATAACCTGGGCTGTAGAACATCTTTCTTACCTATAGACAGTAGATCATGAGTAGATTACAGACAGGGTGTCACCAAGGGCAAGTTTGTGCATGCCAACCTCTACATTTGGCATTTAGCAATATCACAGGCCATAATGTACAGGAAAACACAAGTAGCAAACACTGCAGAAGAACATGGTTATCAAAATTGTGGAAGGAATAGAATCCTGCAGCTACCATTAAGTTTGTCCATGCAAACGACCAGTAACCCTGTATCTGTCCTTGTTATGAACCCCCCTAGGCTTAGGACATGGTCTTGTTTGGCTTGTTTGTGAAAGGGTGAGTTTCTGTCCCCACCCAGACTCTTTGGCTGACAGTACTGTGCTAACAACAAGAGTAAACCATGGCTGCAGAGACAATGCCCTATGTCCGTGTGTACTTTTTCCATTCCCGAAATGCTAATGTCAACACTACCAGCATTACTCAGCTATCATTCCTAGTTCCGTGACGCAAGCATGTTTTGTTTTGGATTCGGAACAGAAACCAAATGGACTAATAGAATGCAGTTTGTTGGTTACAATAATTTAATCGCCTGGACAACAAAGTCCAAAAATAGACAATAATAAGGCAGACATCGCATCCATAAATATTAGTACCAATAGAAAGCATACATATTTCAAACTACAATCATAATTTACTTGACAGTTTACTTTTGATCACATACAAGGCACCATTTTTCTGTTGGTGCCTCTAGCATAGAACTATATTTGTTTTGGAATTCAGTTACATTCTTGCAATGCCAATGGAGCTTGTGTGACATTTTTTCAGTTTGCATGGTAATTATTCCTGCAGTAGAATCACCAACTAGTCATTGTAAAAACGCACGCACGCACACAATTATAATTTTGCCTCATGTTAAACACTGGGGAAAATCATGTACCGTACGTTAAAGATTACAGGCATACATGACAACCAACAAAGGGTATATTTTTAGAAACCTAAAAATACATGGTTTCCGTGAGACTCTATGCATGTGTTCTCAGATGGCATATTATTCCATACACCAACACCACCTTTTCCATGCGTTGCTGAGGCAAATTAATGTTCCAGAGTACAGATTCTAGAGCTCACAACGTCCTCTCCATAATGCTCTGACTGTTCCTCTCTTACTTGCTCTGAAAAGCGAAGCATTCCTGATTGGGTGCGCTTATAGCCACCTTGTCCTCATCCAGGACAGCCCATCTGCAGTCCACTAGCGGCTGTCCTACCATGATCGCTCAGTGCACAAGCACCTGAACTCTGAGCTGAGATGCGAAGTGAGAGCTCTTTTTTGTTGGTATAGTATACACTTGTGTGTTAGAAGCCTCGTCCGCCTTCCTCAGCGCTCCTGCAGGACTAGTTCAGGCACCCACTGGTTGAGGCTTCGGCTTTCCCTGCAGAAGGTCCCCACTTCCTGGAGTCTGCAGTGGTCTGCCTGGGGGTTCTGCAGCGGAACAAAAACAAAGTAGTCACTAGTCAGATACTGGTGAGAACACATGTTCAGCTGACTCATCCTTGAGCAAGACTGGAGCTCAAACTGCTCAACCTTACCCGAGTCTCTGAATAAAAGCTAGCTCCAAATGGAACCTCTCCCTCCTCTGCTATGTAGCTCCAAGATGAGGTTCCACACAGCATCACATGCCGGAAGAGCAGGACACCGGCAAATATACTGTATTTGCAATGATGCACAATTCTTACCATTTTCCAAAGTGTGTCTTTCAATGCTTGTTTCAAGCATGACTTAGATTTTCTTGACCAATAAAATAAAACATCTCTCATAGCGGATGCCCTGGCCCCTGACCCTTACTTTTTGCATACGATGTGTGGAAAAAGGTAATAATTGTGCATCGTTACAAATAGTCGCCAGTGTCCCACTCTGGGAGGGAGATATTCCATATGGGGCTAGCTAAAAGTAGACAAAAATGCAACATGAGGAATGTTGTGTAGTGATTATAAATAGTTTTCTCACAGTGCATGATGCATCTCATCCTGACCTGATCCCATCATACTAAGTCATGTAATTTGGATGTGTTCATTTAGCCGCAGTAACCATTTACACATCCACTCTGCCAAGTCAACTCACCGTCACCAGGATGCAGTGGAGATCTCTGTGATCCTCCTGGTTTCTGGTGGCATCCACGAAGGCCTGCCCCAGCAACCGCTGGAGCCGGTGCACCCCGGAGACACGGAGGATGGAGATGCCGCTGTCGCAGCAGAACGACTGCAGCAGGGTGAAATGGATCTGCAGCGCCACGTCAACCTCACTGTCGGCCGCCAGAACACATAGGACCACATTGTCTGGGTCTCTGAGGAGGAAACAAAAAGAGAATAAAGTCGGGCTGACAGTGGACAGGATACAATTGGCCTGGGCTGAGTAGGAAATTATCAGTTAAATGACAGGAATAAAATAAAATAGATATATTAAACACTGTGTGTAGGTGGTGGTATGCAAGCTCATATGTATGGAAACTTCTAACTGGGAATGAGCAGCCATGTAAGCTCAAAACTCACGTATCCATCAGTTTAGCAGACTCATAGATCCCTATGGTCAAGCAGTCCAGCCTCTGAGCGGTTACAAGGAGCTCCTCAACAGCAAGACTGACAGACTGCATTCTGCAGGAGAGAGTAGTGCAAGTGAGATGAGATTCAATTTATTGTCAGTGTACAGTACAAATACAGTAGACTCGAATTGCATGCATTGCAACTTGTTTGTGAGTGACATAACTCACAGATGCACATGTAGTAGGTACAGTAAATGCCTCTACTTGGGACATAAGTAACTTATCACAGGTGTACATTTAATTGCCTCGATTAACACTAATATATACTGGCATGGGAAACACATGCACATTCCAACAGACGGAGCACTGGGCTGTGCAGTGATGTAGATGGATTAAATGCATATTGATAAATTATGATTTAACTGACTGCATGTGCATGCAAACAAGGCATAACCTAAAGGTGATGGTATATATGGTGCGTTGCGATTGGTGCAGGCAATTAATCATACCAGGCACTGAGGCACACGTCTGCAAATTAAATTGTGGCCTGCTGCATAGCCTACGTTTGTGCTTCCCAAAGGAAGTTTTGATATAACAAGTCCTGCAATCATTCAGGGCCCCTCGCCCTAATGTCGTCCGCGTGCACGCCGTGGAAAAGTGGAGATATTTTACTACACTACACGTTTTCTGCAGGAAATTTCAAATGGATATTAAACTAGAGGACAATATCTCTGACTCCAAGTCTTAATTGGGTGAGTACACACTACACTACACACAGTATTGACAGTAGCCTAGTACACATGCACTCATTCGAATGTTTAAGGTTAAAATGGTTATGCAATATGCATGCAAAGGAACAAGAAACAACAACACTCACCTTTTTGATTATTTTGAGCTCAAACCCTCCCAGCGTCAGTTTGTTGTTGTTTATTGTTTTGTATTTCCAAAAAGAAAATAATGTAGATCTCCTTGCCGACCTGAAGGTTCCACAAGTGACGGCTGTGTATACGCGAATGACAGTGTGAAGTCTTAATTTGGCAACATTGCGTCACACTTTAAATACCGCCTGCCTCCATCTGCTTAGAAGGCGTCACCGAAACTGTTCCACCCAAGAAATTATTTTTCTTTATGCAAGTGTGCGGCTGCCTTTTAATAGTGTGCCTATAGGCTAAGGTATTTTTTGTCCCTAAATTAAAACACAGTTCAAATTGCTTATGTAAGGGGATTTATATTCATTGATATAGGCTTGTGCAATTGATCACACTGTTCCCCATTTTTCTTCACAGTGTGATCAATGAATTAATATATTGAATATAAATTACACTTATACGAACTTTAACTTACACATAACAACAATGAAGTTGTGTTGAAATACAATATTCTTTGAATGTGGGTTATGTGGCTTCACTGGCTTGACTGCAATCCAAATGTTTAATAATTTCATTATTTTTTCTTTTTTTTACTGACACCTTGTGGTTAGCTGTGGTCACAACAAGTAGGTTCAACCTGAGTAGACTAGCTACTTGTGAAATGGGATTGCAGTTATAAAACAGTGTTTTTTTTTCATTATCATCATATGCTTTTATTTTCAGAACAGTGTGTGATTCGATCCACTCTTGAAATAAACTTGGGAAAAAGTCAGATGTAAATTAACACTGAGCAAGTGATATGAAAAGCCTGCTGTAAGACAGATCTTTAACAAAAACATAAGGAAGAGTTTGTGAATAACAGTAGCCTGGGTAAACCGCATCGTCAGCGGCAGGCGGCAGCCCTCTTCAGGAACAATAAAGCTGATAAGAGCAAAGAAGGCTCTTATCAGGTCTGGAACACACTGAAACGTGCTGTAGAAATATAGCCACCAACCCACCCACAAAGAAGTAACAAAAAACAAAACAAGAAACCAAAATAAGTGGAATGCTGTTTTATGGCGGTTTATGGACTATGTCTGTGTCTCCCCCATTCATGAACAAACCATTGTGTGCATATGTGATGTCATGTGTGGCAGTGTGGGTTCACTTGTGAGTGTATATGCTGTATGTGTGTATGCATGTTCATTTGAGAGTAGCGTATATATAGGCCTACTTGCTTTTATTATGTGTTGCACATAGTAGTATGTGACTATGTGTACATATGTAGACATATGCACATATGTAGTCAACAGAACATACTCTATGTTTTGCTGCTGTAACACCCTGGATTTTGCCCTTGGGGGGCCTATACTACCCTTTCCTCATATTTGGCCTTTGCATTGTGGGGTGCGTCCATCTCTTCTTCCTGGTTATCAAAGAAGCTGTCTGTGTAGTTGAGTATCTGCTTCACTGCGCTCATCAGCAGAACATCAACATCTAGATCCAGCTCTATCTCTTGGCTGTAGTTTTTCAGCGGCAGCACACAAGCCAACGGAATGCCAAGAGAAGAGCTTAATTCCTGGGCCTGAAAGACAGTGAAGGACCAGGTGTTGCTGTGAGTTCTGGGCTGGAGACATGTGCAGCATATGAATAGATGTCAGAGACGTACAAATGGTAATGTTACACCAAGGTTGATCTGGCTTGTAGCCTACAGCCAAGGGGATGGGCCAGAACTGTAAAAGTATCTTTCTAGCACTTTGTATTGTTGCCAAAAATACACAGAAGAATCCTAAGCTATCATTCCATGAAACCAAGTGCCTTCAGAGGAATTGATGAATGCTTTTGTCCTATGCGGATTTCAGTCGTAGTCATGTTTTTAAACGTATTTGTAAACCCACCCCTTTTCTATCAACGTGGCCAATTCCCATTTTCATTTCCCTACAGCATGTATAGTCCCCATAGTTGCTGCAGCTGACCATGTACTCTATAATCAAGGCTATTGCTAAATAGTAAATGTCATCAGAGTGAGATTCCCAACATGACAACTAAAACATTTGAACAAGAGACCTGCATCTGACCAAACCCCATTTTGCTGTATAGTTCCAGTTACCTTCCTCTGGATATAACTGCTGAGATAGACATTCTTCAGGTCCTCTGCCACTAGAGGGCATGCCTCGTCTACTTTGGTCATGAGCACAAGTTGGGGAATGTCTAGGGGGGAACAGAAGAGAACAGAATTGAATGAAACAGCATGGAAAAGCTAAAGGAAAAACAACAACAACTAGAACTTGCGCATTGCACACAAGTAGGCCATGGCCTACTTGTGCGCGAGCGGAGCGAGCTAGCGGAGCGCAGGTACTCACGTAATTTATCTCCTTTTTTACCTTGCTATCTTACGTCATATATCATATTCATATAGATCTACCATAGTATACATCATTACATAGGGCACTCTTAACCAATTGAAATCAGTATATCTATTACTAATACTACCTGATGATCATGATTGCTGATTAAACTCGACTACAATTACCCTACCACACTGTTTAAACTTGATTTATAAAATCTTGTGACGTATCTTGTTGTCGTCACGTTGTCGTCATCATATATACCATACTGCATATAACGATTAATATATCAATTACACCACGATTACATCATCAACTCATCCAACCAATCGAGGCTCGAGAATCGAGGCGCATAAATGGCGTAGCAAAACAATAATAAACAAGTAATAAACACATCATATTATAAGTATATAAAATGTGGGGAAAGTTAATTCAAGTGCTCCCAGGTCACTCACTCATCTGGTTTGTCTTCTTCCGAATAGCAGCTAACTTCTCCAGTATCTTGTCAGAAAGCAGGGCAATCTTGGTGGAATCAATCAAATACACCATGCAGTGAATCTTGTCCTTCAGAGTTGGATCCTTCTTATAGCCATTTGAATCTGCTTGCAGGGGAGCGGAGGGACTAAACTGGGATAAAGATATGTGCATATTAAAAAAAAGAAAAAAAATAGCTTCAAGCTTTATCTTAAAAATACATTCTCCAAAATACATTTCTAGAGATGGACTAGGCCAGTTGGGTAATACTCCCCTGTCTATATAGTTATAGTGCTAATAGAGCCTGTTACTTATATCTTCTACAAAACAATTAAATATAAAATAGGGTATATAGACACAGGAGTGTCCAAACACAGAAGGAGAAGATAACTTTGAGAAGATGAGAAAGAAAGATCAGGAAGATGAAGATTATAAAGACCTGTGGAAAAGTCTTTCAGATGATGATAAAGAAGAAACTGAAAACAAAACCAATACCATTTAATACCAGTAAGACGCCCTGAGGGCGAGAAGTGACCTAGATCGTGCCTGCATCCGCCTGGATGATGGCAGACTAGCGCTTTGGCATGGGGGGGCAGATCAACATACTGTATGGAATGTCAGAACATGTCAGGTCCATATATGGAGATTTAAGGGTGGCAGCGGGGGCAGTGTCTTGAGTCAAAGACAGCGAGGAGAAAGAACGGGTAGGGAAGGATCATATGGAATGTCATAACAGGTCAGCTCATGGAGATCTAAGGGTATGAGGGTTGAGGTCAGATGTAGAGTTGCTGGCCGGCCCCATATATGCAGATCTAGGTGATGATCCAGTCTTCTTCATGTATGGCTATCCAGGGTTAGTAGAGGTCGGTGTTGTGATCTTCATATATAGAGACAGCCATTATGGTGGCGTGATGTCACAAGGCGTGACCATATATGGAGGCATGATGTCACGAGGCGTGACCATATATGGAGACGTGACCGACCGACCGACTGACGGGAGATTTTCATAGTAAACTGTGACTGTAATTGAATATGTTGTGTGGCCCCCACTGGTGGCCTTCATGGGGAGATTAGAAAGCACTATCATTAGAAGACAGGAAGCATCCGCAACTTCCGCAAGAGAACTGACAGGAATTTTCGAGGAACTACTTTTCATTGAATAGGCTTGAACCCATGTTATAGCTGCTTGCAGCTATTATAATTGTGTTGCAGGATCAACTGCTTCTCCAGTAGTCTTTCCTGTATCCAAGTCTGTTTGTCTATGTGACGGCCCTGCCTCACTGTTGAACTGTTTGACCTTCGCACCCCATCAGGCTAGTTGTGGTCATATTTGTTGTAAACGCAAAAAACTTCATCAATGGGGAAAATGTCATGACTCGCACTAAAATGTAGCAAGAGGAGAAAATAAAAAAATAACAAATAAAAGCACAATAAATATTTTTCAGTTCAAACCTGGTAACGATCTTGAACGTGACCCTTGAAGATGCTGATTAGGTCTTCCATGTCCAAACCACTATCGGCAGTCTCCTCCAGTCCCATAGTGTCACAAAGAATCAGGGGAAGAGGTTTACCACCTTTCCCTGCGGTGACGGAATAAGTGCGGAACTAGAAAACAACCACATACAGTAAAACTATGAATTCATCATTAAAATTCCCCCCACCCCCGTTCCAATCATGAATCATTTGTAAACAATGGACATTGTTTTTCTGTCCTTTTTGGATATAGCTCTTATTAAATGTGCCAAACTGATTTATCTTAAATGACCACTTCACCACTTTTCAATCTATCTTCATATAATTGGTCTTCACTAATATTCATGATAAGATACCACAACTTTCTTTCTACTCAGTCTGTGTTTCATAGGAGGGCTGTGGGTAGTTCAGAAAGCCGTCTTCAAGTGACATCATATAGGCAGATTTTCTTTTTAAACAAGATATATCTTTTTTTTTAGGGGTGCTATCCTCGCCTATAAACAGCTGTAGTTAGTCTTAACAAACATTAAATGCCATTGACAATGAATGGAGAATTTACATCATATGGGTCTGAACAAATAGGCATATGTGAACCCTTGGCCAATAAGGGACCACCATTCTTGATGATGATGTACGATGTACGATGATGTAAAACGATTAGAGCAGTGTGATTTTTAGATTAGATTAGTAGTTATTATAGTGAGAACAATGTCTTCTTTCTAATAGCTTATGGATGATGTTACTGGAAGACGGGTTTCTGAACTGCCCACAGCCCTATGAGGCACAGACTGAGTAGATTTATTTTGGTATTTTATTAAGAACATTAGTGACTGAGGACCAATTATATGAAGATAGGTTGAAAAGTGGTGAAGTCATTCTTTAAACGAAGTAAACCAAGAAACGATAAGAGTTTAACATTGTCCGCCACTACACCGCAGACATTGTTCTCTGTTTGCTCAAGCATTACTGTTACATTTGCCTACCCCACAGGGATGCCATTCTAAAGCGGCAATAACAACATTATTAATCTATGCAGAGGTTAGAAAAACAATACAGCAAGATAAAACACATTAATATCTTATCAGGAAATTAGAATCCGGTTTAGTACCTGGGTGGTAAGGCTCCTTACTGCACTGCCAGAGACTGCCTGGGATGTCATGTTGCCTCGGAAAACAGAGTTGATGGAGTTGAAGAAGCTGGACTTTCCAGCCCCTACTGGTCCGACCAGCAGCACCTTGGCCTGCATCACTGACTTTATAACAGGTTTATAAGACTGGATATCCTGCTTCAACTGCTGTTTCATCCTGGAGGAAGGACATGTGTACTGTTTATTTTTTATTTTTTTAATAGAATTAATTTGGTTTCATAATATCTAAAACAAAAGTCATATTTCTCTAACAGCATAATTGACAGTACAATATGTAAATCATTGTGGCTTTTTTTTGGCCAAGGGTAAAATAAGTTCAGATTGATTATAATTTATTTATAACATTTTGGAATTTCAATTTAAATCATATTCCATTTTCATAGCAAAAGGTGACCCCAGATCCAGTATGTATAAGTCTGCATACTCATCTGTCCACATGATCTTCCTCCATGGTTTAGCCAGGAGACGACCTCCAAAGTCTGTTTGAGAGAGAAAGACATTTCTGTTTCTGTTTGATATTACTATTCTAAATCATGTTATTAATAATCACAATTATTGTGGATATTTTTTACCATATTATGGACCATCTGAAATACAATCAACATTAATATATCACATTTATTTGTGATGAGCCACTTTTAGCTTACAAAACAAAATATTGCCAACGTTTACAAATTCAAAAGAATGTTGACATCAAGGTTAATTCCACTCTCACCCTCCACACGGTACACTTCAAACTCAGTCAGTGCCAGGACATTTCCATGCATTTGCTCAGGAGTGAAAATGAATCCCGTCCCCGGGTTGGACTGGATATCAGGCTTGTCATCGTGCAGGAACACCAAAGCACCATAATTAGGGCCACCATCTCCATCAGTGAATCCACTCTGACCATCATTGCTGGCTACCTTCAATGGCCTCTCCCGTCCTGCACTGATGCTGTAAAGGAAAGCCTTCTCATCCGTGATGTTCTGCTGGGTCTTGGCGTAATCCTTGGCGGTGTAGGCTCCAAAGACGAACCCGGCATTGTTGTAGGCTGCAATTACGGTGGGACCCTGGTGGTCACAGCGATTGTGAAAGGCAGTTGCAGTATAGCCATGCACACTGGCTTTGTAGAGCAGGTGGAGCCTGACGTGACCGAACAAAGACAGCAACTTCTTCTCATTTTCTACAGAGAGATTGGATGTGACCACACTCATGATGAATGATGACCAGCTGCAGGTAACCTAAAAGATATTAAAAACAGTAACAACACTTAAGTTACTTAAGAGAATAAATAAGTTCTTGTTCATGTATTGATGGCATGCTTGCCTGATATTCAGGGATTCTCCCCCTGACATTTTCATCAATATTACATTTTTGTCACAGACATACAGAATAAGAGATCAATATCACCAGAAATACATTTATGCCCTAAATGTATACTAATGGGCTCCTAATGTAACATAGTGTTTTATGTCTATGCCAATGTGCTACACATTTTTAAATGATAATATTTCTGCTTAACCACTGAACCAAACCACTAAACATTCTAAATTATTTAGAAAAAAAGTTAGAAAAAAAAGATCTGGTATCCAGCAGGCGCCCCATGAATTCCATTTATGATGATTTAAGGGTTCCTTTATTTGATGTAATGCAACAACAAAAACCTGAGCAATTCTGGGAAGATGATGGCCAGAAGTTGGAGTGTTTTTATTTATTTTTTATTTATGAAGTAGTTAAGATGGCACAATTTGTTTCTAGAGCCTGGAGTAAAAGACAATGTCAGCTCTTCAAGTACTGTATATATTTAGGTCCATGTCTGGACTCCTGTTATGATGTGAGTGAGGTAACAGGCCTGATGTTTTATTCTATTTCATGCTATGTATAATTATAATTAATAATTTGCCATGAATTAATCTTTCTTTTTTTGGTTGGTTATTCATTTGTTTGGTTGTTTATTCATATGTTTGTGAAGTGTCGGTATCGGTTCATTGTCATTGTTTGTCTATGTAAAATGAAAGTAAAAGTGTTCTATCATATCCTTATTGGCTGGGCTTCCTTTGAAGCATGACACTTTAATATTCATATAAAGTCATTATTAGGCCGAAGTAATTATAATTTGACAGTCAAAATCAATGTAATCACATGATGGGCCACTATACTACTATGTCAATAATCACATTTCATGTTATGGACCTCTGCCATAGGGCTATCCTTTCAAACTGATTTAAATGTGGCTACATGGCTACACCTATAATATCACTGGAAAGAATCCATCTCTTATTTTAACATAACAGTCATGGCTTTCTTCAACTTTCATATAATATAAAGCTTACCTTCAATAGCTGTTGTTTGAACGTTGTACTTTCAGAAAATGGCAGGAACCAAGTAATGTCTTGAGCTGATTGCAGAATGAAAGTGAAACACAATGTTCATTTATAGACGTGTGCGCACGCACGCACGCACGCACGCACACACACACACACACACACACACACACACACACACACACACACACACACAGTATAGCCTATATTGGTGATGGACAATCTTTATTGTTTTACACCACCCGCAGTCACAACCCTGTTACAGGCTAGTTACAGAAGACAATATAATACACATTGAAAGCTGTTTTCAATCGTCTCAATATACTTTTCTTCCACTGTAGTGACATCATTATTAAAGCTAGTGTGAGTGATCTTTTTTTGTTGTTATGTTTTTCTTGTTAAAAGCATAAAGCTCCATGTAATGATGACATTGTTTAGTAACAGGAGTCTCCCCATCTCTCCAGCTGTTTATTAAACAGAGAATTCATTCACACATTTCTTTGTGATAACACATTTTACTTGTTTAACTTGTTGTACTCTTCTGATTGGATAGTATTGTTATCCCAACGTGACTGATAGCGGTGGATTGACCAAATGGACTGATAGCTCCATTCCTCGCCTATAAACAATCCATTAGGTTCCCTTTGTAGTACACTTTGACTGATTTAGATTTTACTGTGCATCACATGCTTCCTTCTGCCCTCATCAATATCATGAATGAAGCAACATATTTTACATGCATGACACATAGCGCTAGCGGTACTCTACAATTTACTACTATTCACTACTGGAGGGCACAAAGCAATCCCTGTCCATGATTACTGATTCACCGCAGCATCTACAAGATTTTTGACCCAAAACTCAGAAGTATTATTTATTTTTATACCTGTTTTATTTAATGAGGGTAAAATGCTCGTTAGGGTGATCGGGATTTGAGGCAACAGCAGATTCTGAATCAGTTGTATATTCTTTGGGTTTATTTAATGCACTCAATGCATAATGAAACTAATCTCAAAACGACGACCAAAATTCATTTTCAGAACTGAGCATGAGTGGATGAGTCATGACTCTCATGAGTCAACTATCCCTTTAAAAGGCAGCAATAGCATGGATCGTTACAGACTTCAGTGGTTCTCTCTGTCTGTCTGTCTCTCTCTCTCTCTCTCTCTCTCTCTCTCATACGCACACACACACACACACACACACTCCTCTGAACAAGGCAGGGGTGGCGTGGCGTGGCGTGGCATGACGGCTTTGTGAAGGGTTGCTATATAAAGAAAAATATTGCAAAAACAATCGACCTGGCTGGGAGTTACCGGTTAGGCTACTTTTGAAAATGTAATCCATTACAAATGTGATTATTGTAATTTGTTTAGTATCTCATACACTTGATCTTAAGTAAAGTTAATTTTGGATTTATCTGTCTCCAAATTATATAAATTAGAACAGGATGTTAAACAAAGACTTTGTTCTTTAATTTAATGTTTTATTTTCTTAGATATATCTTTGTACCAATAGTTTTCTTTTATTAACAATAAAATACAATAAAATAATATAAAATGATGTCCATGGACCATGTGTATAATATCATATTCTATTAAGTCAAGTAAGGTATTCTTGTATCATTTGAAATTGTGGCTACTAAATTAAAAGACCTGTAACAGATCACAGTTATCTTCTTGCCATGATGGTTAATAGTCATAGTAGTTAATAGTAATAATGCATGTTTTATGTAAACTGAGGTTGTTCCAAGATATTTGATTGATTAAACATTGCACATTCAGATTCAACATTGCACATTCAGATTCTGATAATCATGTAGACAGAAAAAAATAACGGTTAAGTATAAGTCCTTAAGTGTGTCTCAGTTTACTTAACAAGTCCTCACGGTCATTAATCAAACAACTGAAGACCAGAGACCATGGCACAGACCTTTGCTATCACGATTCGGTCACATTGTACAATATCTAATGAATATCACACATATACAGTACACTGTAAACTCCTCCGTGTTTAATTCATCCATTTGTAACTCAGAGAGTGTACAGACGTAACAATTACATATGTACACTAACAGAGTTAAGGATTTTACTAGTAGTAGTATGTGTGTGTGAGACGTGTGTAGTACATTAAGTATCCCTGTCCTCATGCGTCTCTTGCATCCTTTGTGTTCTCCTCTCCCGCTTTGCACAGGGTGAAGGGTCAAATATTTCATGCAATAATCCTCACTGGGATGTGTGTGTATTCATTCAGTCCTTGTCTGACAGTGTTATCAGCCCAGACTGGAGGAAAGGAAAAAGATAGAGTGCACATGGTTCAGGTATTCAGTACTGTGTTCTAAATGTGCATGCACACCATGAAATCCTTAATGTTTATTTCACGCTGAAAGCCTACAAATGGACCCTTTCACGGTTAAAATTAATGCTCAGGATTTTAGTGTGCACTCTCTTGCGCTTTTTTCACCACCCGCACCCACCTTACCATCTCTCTCTCTTGCTCAGCTACCTGCTTTCTTTCTTATTCACGCAGGCACGCACGCACACACACACACACACACACACACACACACACACACACACACACACACACACACACACACACACACACACACACACACACACACACACACACACACACACACACACACACACACACACACACACACACACACACACACACCCTAGTGTATTTCATTTTTAACACACTCCAATGGAAATATCTGTTAGCT
>OOFJ01032991.1:0-13961 GCA_900323375.1 Benthosema glaciale
CAAAGGAGCACGACGACTGTTGCTTCGCAACCGGAATGTGGGCGGGGCCAGTGCGTAGAGGGGGTTTGGTTGGTCCGAGGATGTAAGTAGAGACTGCTGGAAGGAATCACACAAAACGTGCCAACGCCGGCCGGGTAGTCTATGAAACGACGCGGAATCGTTTGCTTTTTATTGTAAATAGTAACAACAAGAAGAACAATACCTTTGTCTGTTTGCAAATAATAATCTCACTAACAGCGTAAGGAGGACTCGGAGGCGAGAGGAAATGTCGAACGGCAACTGGAAACCGTTTGTCTACGGCGGACTGGCCTCGATTACTGCCGAGTGTGGTGAGTGTGTCGATGCTGTATGTGTGCTGATGAATGGAGGTATCGTACTGTGGTAGTGGTACAGTGAGCGGTAGATCTTTGTTGGGGGAGGGGGGGTGTGTGTGTGCCGGGTAGGCCTATGCGATGACCAGTTAATCCACTTAGCTTCGTTCTAAAGGTAAATCATTTAGTAATGGTTGGATTCCGTTTGCAGGAACGTTCCCGATCGATTTGACCAAGACGCGCCTCCAAGTTCAAGGCCAGGTCGGCGACAGCAAATACCGAGAGATCCGCTACAGAGGCATGCTCCATGCCATGAGAAGGATATGCAGCGAGGAGGGGCTCCGTGCACTGTACTCTGGGTAAGCTTCACTTAAGTTATGTTGCTTGCTCTTTTACGCCATGTGGGGTACTGTCTGTCTATACCCCCCTGTCTGTACTGTAACTGTACCCCTGGCCCTTTCTGTCTGTGTGTATGTACCCCATTGTCTTCCTTACTGTATCTCTGTCTATACTCTCTGTTCCCATTTCTGTCTTCCTCTCTTGCCCCCCCTCCTCTGCCTGTACCCTACTACCCATCTATCAATTTATCTATCTAAATGTTTGTTTGTTTGTTTTTTTTACAGTATTGCTCCTGCCATGCTGCGGCAGGCATCATATGGGACCATAAAAATCGGCACATACCAGAGCTTCAAGCGACTATTAGTTGACAGGCCTGAAGGTGAGACCCCCCCCCACACACACACACGTTTGCTTGCTTGCTGCCCTTGCATAAATTAACAGGTTCTTATCAGTATTACTCAGCTGTCCTAACTTAAGCATAATAAAAGGTACTCTGCTAAATGTAGTGCCCAAGGGACTCACACATTCTTTGCCTAAGTCAACTTAAAGTAATGTGTGACCTATTTAGGAATCTGACCTATTTTCTTCACTGTCAGTCAGTCGCCATTTTAATAATGCATGCCTGTGCCTGCCTGTCTGCCTATCTTGTTTTCAATTTCACCTTCAGTTTATTTTCACATCACACGTTTTTTACAGTTTATAGAAGAGTGTATGAAATTATTTTCGACTTTGTGTATATAGAAACAAAGCTATGTAGAAGATGATAAAGGTTGATTAAATATGTTTGCAAAGGTGAAATATTCACATTGTGCCCTCTCATATTGTTCTCTCAGACGAGACAATGGTGACTAATGTGGCATGCGGTATTCTGTCCGGAGTCATCTCCTCCACCATAGCCAACCCCACAGATGTGCTGAAGGTAAGCTAACACACCCACATACCACAAGAGAGTTTACTACAATATCCCCATTGTTCAGTGGTGTTTTGGTCGCTATACGCAGGACACCGACCACAGTGTTCCAGTAGTCATTTTTCATGCATGTGTTTGTACCGGTACTATTCATGAGCCAAGAAAATGGGAACCCCCAATTTGCTGCTTTGCATAACAGGTTTACAAGTGAGTGTGCAAAATGCACCCTCACACCTCTCATACTGTACATACATAGTAAGCAACACAGAATTTTGGCTTCAGTAGGACTGCTGGCAGTATCTGCTGCCAGTATCTCCTGCCAGTATCTGCTCACGCAGCAATGCCTCAGCCACCATCGAAGCAGGAGAGGGTAATACTTGCTCAAGGCAAACTTTTAGTTTCAGCTCCTTCCTTGAAGATTTGCAAAGGCTAAAACTAAGCAAAAAAACTAGTAATGTCTTATGCAAACACGTTTCCTACTATTTATACACCAGTAAACATAAGTACACTAGGTAGGCTTGTGTATGCAACGTCATTAAGATACCGTCCGTATTCCCCCCCTCAAAAATAAACACCATGATGCCTCCACTGCCATTGTTGTTGTTGAGTTGTGTCTGATATTGTGCAAGACCGCACGCAGAATGCCACAGAGTCGGTTAACTCTAGCATAGTTTAATTTTCTGGTTCTGTAGCTGGAATGTTGTAGTCGTTGACGGGCAAAAGCACAGCACAAACAGAGCACGAGTCCTCTTCAGACAGAGTGCACATTCAGTGGCAAAATGCCCTAGGAACCAACTGTCCAAAATATGTCCTGGGAACTTACACAACATCACTATCATGTCACAGTACAATTCTCTGGAACGGCATTAGCAGTGGTAGGTGGCGGCCACTGGCGGGGGATGCTTACTTCCGTCCAGGTGAAATTCTAGCCACTTTCATACAGAGATCCTACAATAGAGGTTTAAAGAAGAGACATCATTAATACCGGTGGCGGCTTGACGTGACATAACCATCACATTTGGCGTGCGAAAATACTGGCTCAACCAACCTAGGCTAATTGATTTGAAACCGTTGCTGCCACTAAGGTCAGGAGTCAGGACTGACTCACAAAATAAGAGCTTTATGTTTTTCCATCAAATTCTGTCTGTCTTTAATGACAGCAGGTTCTGGAAGTGGAAGGTAGTGGAAATAGATGTGTTGCAATCTTTGTGGTGCAATCACAAATACATTTTTGTATTGGAGAAATTGAAGAAAAGCGGGCAGTCGTTCATGGTAGAAAGATACTCGGGCCTTACAGCCCGGGTCACCGTCACACCCCTGTCCCACCTTGCTGGCTGTCCCTTATACACAGATGTTGATTTGGCTCACTTACTTGAGTAGCAGTGCTGCTGGCTTGAAGGTGCATGGCACAACATAACAAAGACTCTGTGTTCTGTGTCTGTACTTTTTGTAAAAAAATATATACACAGAACAACAAGGCGGAATGTTGGGACAACATTTACATGCTGTGTAAGGCTGATGTTACAAGCTACAAGCTGTATATGAGGGTGTGGTTTTGGTAGTGGGTCTAGTGACATAAGGGCAGTTGGTAGGGATGACATGATTAACACATTTAAGTTGACTATTAATTGTCGTCACAAATAAGAGCAGATTATTTAGTTGTGTTTTTGGCATTGAATGTAATAAAAAAAAATGCACAGGGCAGATAACTTGACAAATAACTTATATACAAAGAAATAAGGGCCAGACATCACCAATGCAACAATCGCAACTCCTTGCAACAAAACAGTTTTACGGCCAGTCTACACCAATGTAACACCTTGCAACCTGCAACTACTTGCAACCATTATCCCCAATGCCAGTTGCATTTGTGTGGACTGATTCTCAAGCTTGTAGATCTGCCTTTTTTGGGGGGAAAATGTACAAACATTTTTCAACATGGAAACTTATCATGACGATCCTGCAAAATAATTAAAAGATAATGATTTAATAATACTGGCAGGTCTAAGTGATTGCTGCTAATCTGCTTACCACCTGTGGACTATGTCTAGACTGGTCCCTCTGGGATTTAACAAGTTGTTCTGGAAATGATAAGGTCAGTGAATATGATCGTGTGTGCTGAGGGTCATGGCGCAACTGCAAGATTGGAACATTGTGTTTTGGCCACCGCGAGTTCCTGCCAACTAAGCGAGCAGTCATGCGCTCATCTGTGGTTTTCAGAGCCACGGATTCTCCTCAGGCCGGGTTGCACACGGCATCCACTACCACATTTAGTTGCCAAGAACATAACGTTGTGTGTGTGTGTGGTGGAGGTGGCCATTTTACTCAATTGAAAATACACAGGACTATGTTTTTTTGGTCTACATGTTCTGAACATGGGGAAAGTAATACATATGGGTGTGCTGTGCATCTTTTTGCCTTTGAGCAACACTAAAGCATTCCTCTCAAACTATGTGTTCGTTCTCCTGTTGTCTGGTTGAATATAATCAATACAAACCGGTTATCCGTGGTTGTGGTCACATGCAAATAAACTCCCATCTGTCTCTCCCAGATCCGCATGCAGGCACAGGGCAGTGTCATACAGGGAAGCATGATGGGGAACTTCATTAACATCTATCAGCAGGAGGGAACCAGGGGACTATGGAAGGTATGTGTGTACCCATGGATGCAAGCTCTTAGGCCTGATTCACACTGGCAGCCAAATCTAGCCTGAATCAGATCTGAGCCACTTCAGGATTGAAATCCGATTGGTTTAAATGGTCACATGACTCATTTAAACCAATCAGATTTCAATCCTGAAGTGACTCAGATCTGATTCAGGCTAGATTTGGCTGCCAGTGGGAATAAGGCCTTAGTCTCCACGACTGATTTCAGTTATTGAGATTCCATACGAGCCAGCATGTCTTCTTTGAAACCATGTCGTTCACCGAAAAGCTCGGCAATTTTCAGCTATTAGTTATTTTAAGATTTTAAAAGATGTTCAAACTAGCAATAGAATGCATGTTTAGAAGCATCTTCCGTGAACCTGAATGGTCTCAGAAATGTCATAGTAAGTATAGATCAAAGCCTCGATCTGTGATTTCCTCAGCTGGTCGGCTGTATGTAGAACATCAGCAACATACAGTAGGTTTAGCATGATAATACCTAAACCTCACAGCATTTTCAGTCATGAGATTTCCACATATACTGTATACAGATGTGCTCTATTTGTGCTCACCTTGCTGCCTCTGTCTGTATACAGGGTGTCTCTCTGACGGCTCAGCGGGCGGCCATCGTGGTCGGGGTGGAGCTACCGGTCTATGACATCACCAAGAAGCATCTGATCCTGTCTGGTCACATGGGTGACAACGTCTACACACACTTTGTGTGAGTGACTGCACCATAAGATGAGATTGATACCTGTGGGGAAATGTTCATGTGTCTTGGCAAGAGCAGAAGTTAGCATCAAACATAGGACAGGTACGGGTAAGATTAGAGGGAATAAAATAAGAAGTGTATAATGTAACAATCTATCACCCGTGGTATAGGCAATCTACTACTATCCCCTATGAATGGATATACACATTAAAAAAATACACACGTACAGACTTAACACACAGAAAATGCCCTTTGTTTTATTCATTTTAGAGACATGGACTACCCATGGCTGTGGCACCCCAAAGCATAAGCTCTTTCTCGTGTCACTGGTTGTGAATTCCTTGACACTACAAGGCAGGGTGAAGGGTGAAGCTAGGTGTTTGTGTGGTGACCTTTACACTGACAATACTGGAGCCTAGTCATTAATACAGACTTGCTAATTTCAGAAGATGGCAGCGCAGCACTGTCAAGCACTAGCTTCCTTTTATGAGTAATTTTGTTTGTGACCAAATTCCTAAAGATAACACTGTAATTATGTGGAGTCTGGGAAGAATACAATGCACACTTTAACTCCAGTAATTCACCCACCAAATCCCCACTGCTATATATATATATTTAGTGACGACTTTAAGAGGCACGGTACTAAATTAAACTTCCGTACAATGGAGAAAGCTATCGGAAGTGACATGGTTAATACTGCTCCAGTCTAATTTGGATCTGCAAAATATGGTTTGTTGACACATAAATTGGTATGATTTGGTTATTTTTCTTAACTAAATGTTGTGTCGATAGACAAGGGACGAGCGTCTGTTGATGCAGAATTATTTGCTATTCAGTCTCATTGTCTCTTTCTTTGAGAATATTCCAAATCACCACGATGATTGATCTTCATACTACCATTCTGTATGTACGTTGTTTTAAGGCCTGGAAGCACAGCGTGATCTCTTAACAGGATTTTACAGTTTGCTCAATTCTTTATTTCTAACCCATTATTAAATAACCCTTTAATCCAATTATAGCTATCGCTCGTTTTCAGGCGCTGGTAACGGTTACATAACCGTGATATTCAAGAACTGCGTCAGGAGTGGGCCAAAGTGTGTTGGGTTAACTTTCCACATGAGCTCAGTCTCTGTCCTGTGGTCTCTGCCCTCCAGGTCCAGTTTTACATGTGGCCTAGCAGGAGCCCTGGCTTCCAACCCAGTCGATGTGGTACGGACACGCATGATGAACCAGAGGGGAGCAGCTCTGTATCAGGGAACACTGGACTGTCTACTACAGGTTGAAAACACACACACACACACACACACACACACACACACACACACACACACACACACACACACACACACACACACACACTCTCTCTGATTCAAACCCTGGTCTCTTAAATATCAAATATATCTCTACTGCCTCCCTCACCCTGCCTGCAGCCTTCTTGGCTACAGCCAGGGTTACTCTTGCGCGCGCACACTGAGAAACGGAGGACCTGATAACTAGCAGTGTCGGATTGGGCTTAAGAGGGTCTTAAAAAACGTCTCGGCACAAAAGAAAGACTCATGATCATAAAGTGACAATCATTAGATAATGGATATGAACTGAAATAACTCAAAGCATATGGGGGAAGTGCTGATCAACAAAATATATCAGTACAAAACTGATTCTTGTCAGTTTTGCACAGACAAATGTCTTGTTTGACTAGTTCCAGAGTTTGTACTTTTGTTGATCCTGTTGTACATCAATCACAATGAACTAACTTATTTTAGCATACAGTATAAATGGCTGCTGCTCCATGAAGCTTCTTTACTTGTGTACTGTAGCTGTAGCCTACTACACAAACGTTCCAGCCACAGCTTAAAGCTTAAACATGGTGTTGTGTGATGTGGTCCTCCTGGTTTTAACATGTTTGATTTTTACCATCTAGACGTGGCGGTCGGAGGGATTCATGGCACTCTACAAGGGATTCTTCCCCAACTGGCTCCGCCTGGGGCCATGGAACATCATTGTATCCTTTCCTGCCGAACCAAAGTTTTTGTTTCTGTGCCACCCTCGATCAGTTAATTGTCATTATATTTGGTAGCATAGCATACTGTAAGCCAGGGCTTTGCACATTCCAACTAAGCCATGCTTGAATTGAGAAAGATTAACACTAAGGCTAACTGTTTATATAACCAGGTTACACGCGGAAAGCCTGCTATCCTACAACGAGACAAGTAGGGCCTGGGTAGAGGAGGGATAGAGTGACGACATAGTAGAGCGAAAATATCTATCGAGAGTTATGGTAAGTGTGAATGAAGGCAGAGGTCCTTTGTCAGATTGTAGGTGAAGGGCATAGAGAAAGAGGAGACTGGTAGGGGGTCCGGTCTATAAATCCTCAGAATCCCTCTTGACTGATAATAAGATTACTAGGTTGTTGGATTAGAGTAGTGTGTGCTTAGGTAACAGGAAGTGATTAGAAAAAATAAGAGACCTACAGTAGCTCTCTGACATCGAATGAGAAGGTCATGGTAAACTTTATTGTCCACAAGGGAAATTTGTCTTGAGCTTTCCAGCGCCTTAGAGTATAGACATAGTTCTGACAACTCCGTTCACTTCCATGGGGCGGGTGTAATGGCAGCTCTTCTACATAGACTTCTATTGAGCATGGGGACAACCAACCGTGACAGGTCCTGAACCAGCTTTAATGATCTTAAATCCCTTTATTTTACATAAACATTACAGAGACTTTAGTTGTTACTGTACAATACTTTAAAACAGTTAACATGATGTTACACATGCTTAAAATAGCTCTTATTTGCGCCACCCTCGTTGAAATCAATGTATTTCCAACTCCAGCTTGTCACGGTTCAAGGCTGTGCGAGCGCTGTTTTCTGTACCCCCCCAATGTCGCAACTCTTTCTACGAGAAGGCTCTGGGGCTTTCACCCCTGCTGCAGCCGCACATAAAACATAAATCAGTGACAAACAAAAATACATAACAGAGGGAGACACAGCATTACACAAGTGTACACAGTGTGGCTAATCTAACCTTTCACAGTCACTAATGTCTCAGAGCCAGACGTTTTAGTGTAGCCTGCTCATAAATAGACTGCAGAGAGGGGAGTTGTCTTACCCCTGTGATCGTCCCTGCAGTCTGCACCAGTCTGAACAGTTTGGACCTCAGGTGCAGTGAGAGATTACTGAACCAAACTGTGACATTTATGCAGTTGGTTGATGGGGGAAATCCCCACTGCACATCATGGTTTCTTCCCTGGTTGTGTCTTCCTTTACTCGGCTTACCTCCAGTTCTTCCTCACCTACGAACAGCTGAAGAAGATCGACATTTGATTGGTGGGACGAGACGGCGGAGAGGAACGGAAGAGAATGGGAGTTGTGCACCCTCGCAGAAGGGCAGGAAAAAGACCAAATAAGGAATGGCCAGGTGACGGAATCACTGGATTTGTGGGATGGGGGTCTGTGTGCCAGATAGACCCACATGTGGGAGCGGGTTGAATGTATCAACCAATATCCCTCATGTAGCACATGTAAGTGTGTGCATCGTTTGCATACACGTTTCAGGCCCAACCAAACATTTATTTTAAGTCTTTGATAGTTTGATTATTTATTTTGTTTAATAAACTACAACTCCTACCCCCCCTCCCCTTCTCAAGCTCCAGATTGATTGGCTAGTAGTAAACAGGAGAGACATGGGTGTACAACACACAACAGTGCAATTGATCAACCAGCTAATGTATCTCTCCAACACACTTGGTGTGTTTCTTAAGAAAAAAGGTACACTTATGGGAAAACTGCATAGGGGACAGTTATTGTTCTGTCGCTGCTGAGTGCCTTTGCAATATGGCTGGTCTGTATGCCCAAGGTGCAGATCTGAAAACAGATCTGTTAAGATGTTTTGTATTGTGCCGCTCGGCTGACAATCGCCAGTGATCACGTTCACTTTCTTTAAACGTCAAAACGCTTGAGTGCATGCATGTACACATTTTGGGTTACAAATCCCTGAAATGCTTTTCTACAGTATATTCCAAAATGAGTGTTAAGTTGAACACAATTGCTATCCGTCAGCAACCTCAGCAAAGTGTTAACCTTGAATCAGGGAATATACTGTACACCGTGCACTCTCATTATGGTTATGCAAGCATAAAGAGCAGCTATGTACCGTCCAGACTAGGACGGATAGGCTTACGGACCCCTAGCCCTTTTGAGATTCATGCCATGGGTCCCCTGTGCCACAATGTGCAAGTACAGCAAGAGCGGGTGCTAAAATTAACCTTGATGATCTCACCAGGCACCACTGGGGGCTCCTCTTTCATATCGGTGAGCCCACTAAACTATTAATAAATACCCAACAGTCACACCCACACATATTGTGTAACAATTTAATGCTTGGTCCAGACACTTCCCAGCTAGCATACATGGAGAGCACCTTTTATGATGGAGTAGCAGCTACCTCTAGGGTTGATAAGTGGGATAATAACAAGAGGCCTTTTCAGCACACCGGAGCCCTGTTGTGTGTTTTTTTTAATACCTTATTGGTTGAAGGTACCAAGAGCTTTATTGTTACACCTGATGTTCACTGTTCACTTCAAGTGTGTGGGTTTATATACTGTGGGGTTATATACTGTATATATGTATGTGTATATATGTGTATGAAAACTGGGTTTCACTCGGTTTGCTTTCTTTACGTTATTTATGCACGAGCTGTTACGCATGTCACTCGTTTAGCTTTTCTCCACAGCAAAGGAACGGACATGTTTCTGTTGTGTGAATGTATGTGAACAGTTATCGGTGCCAAAGTCTGTACGACACTGATGGTGTAAATGCTGCTTTAGCCGTCTACCTTTTTTTTATTATTATTATTGGCTGAATAAAACAATCTGCTAAATTCTTATTTTGGTTGTCTTTTTAGTTTGTTCCTTGCTGACAATTCCATGTTACTCCATAGCGTGGCACTGTGTAGCCATTATCGGGCACAAATACTCAACCCAGTTGAAATCAATTGCTTGTTTATTTATCTCCATGTCTGTCTCCTTTCACCCACCCTGCCCCCACCCGATCCTCCTCCAGGACTACAAAATCTAGCACAGCCTTGTTTTCAGGGGGGGGGGGGGGCTTTTTTGCATGCAGTATCCTCCCGCTCAAACAATGACTATAAATTATTCAGAGGAGCGCTGATGTGATTGTTCTTTTATATTTCGTGTGAATCAATTCCCAGTTTTCCCTCATCAAGAGCTGTTTTGAAAAGACAAGAGTGCGTTGGGAATGGCTGTTGGTGAACTCCACCGTGTCGATGTATGTGTGTGTGTGCCTTGTTCTTTTATTTAAGGCGTGACACCCGGGACTTATTAGTTGTGTGAGAGAGAGCGGTTATTGTTGCGCCGCCTCCATCGGAGCCACCATGACTTGCATCCCTGTTACTACTGTTAGGACAAGCCTGCTGCGTCTGCTCAAGTTGCAAAACGATGTCGTAGAGGAGAGACGAGGCGGCTCTGTCCGTAAGTCTAGTCTTTGTATTTGTTGACAAAACGGCTGTCGCCTTTGAAGCATCAACGGGTGATTATGTCATAGCAGCATGATTGTGTTAGGAAAAAAAGACATCTGTCCTCTAACTTGAAGGTCACATGTCCGTTTTCTGCAGGCATATCCATAGACGGTTACCGGTTCTGTTCTTTGTTTCTCTTTTGTCCTGGCCTATACTCAACCATTATAAGTTACATACTATGAATAATTGAGGCAGCAAATTGCCTTAAAATATGAAATAAGTGTGTACAGTCGCCAAGAAAGTCTGAAATGAGTTGGACACACATCAATGGATTTCACTTGAAACGGGGAGTGGGTGGGTTGAATGGCCCTCTTTTTTTTTTAGCAATTAGTCCTTCAAGGCTCGACCAGGAGCTGGCTTCCATATAGGTTGGCATTGTGGTCTGGCATTATTTCCCTGGCACGATGCTTTACTAGCTGGACCCAGCGTGGCCACAGGGGATTCCTGCAGTCACAGACACGCTGCATTGTGGGTATTATTTGCAGCCTGGCCCCCGGGGCGCTGGGAGCTTGCTCTATTGTGTTCCGGGGATCAGAGTGCGCGTGTGTCTGAGGGATAAGACTCCACTCTCCATTCTAAACAGCCCTTCTCCTGTTTCTCCTTAACACCCCGCCTCCCACCCTCTCCACGTCTCCATCTCTCTCTCTCTCTCTCTCTCTCTTATTGCTTAGTCCTCTCCCAGCTGTAAACACTGGATGCAGACACAAGGATGAATAAATAGATGAGTCGAGATGCAATCTATTGAACTGAGTGAGGCTCTTGACTTGGGGCTGTGATGTTGGCAAGAAGCACCATCTCGCCTATTTGTTTCCCTCAATAATGCAATGTGGACACTTATAGGGAAATCTGTAATGTGTCAGAAGGGGGGGGGGGGCAGCCTAACGCTTTGGAATTGTTCACTTCAGGAAACAAAACCATGTTTGTTTTTTTCCCCTGACGTGCAACTTGATTTGTAAGTCTGCACCAGAATATTGTGTTCACTAAGGTGTCTGAAACACCTTCCCCTCCAAGAATAAAACTGCAGCCCCTTGCACCTCTGGAATTTGCTGTAGTCAGCATCTGTGCCATTAATTGTGAAGCCCTACCTACCCAGCTCACGAGTAACGAGGATAAGGGAGAACCTTCCAGGCCCTCGGTGGCACTGGGGCCCCAACGGAGACGGAGATGTCAGAACAGACAACGGGGCCAGTCAGCTGAGTGCTGACAGCAGACACGGGGAAACTCCCACTCAAATCTCCCCAAGCTGTCAATTGTCTCTCATTAATGGGAGGAAGCCTGAGAAAAAAGGTAGCCCCTATTTCCTGTTATATTTGTACATTCTCAAGTGCATTCTTCATTTATCTGACAGTGCCGCCGCCCGCTCATGGTGCAAACAAACAACCAAACACAGCCGGCCCCCACAGAGCCACAGCGCATGCGACCTACATTTACACACTGAGGAGAAAAAAGGGATTGGGACTCCAGAGACCCAGGATCACAAGGATGAGCTTGACTGCAACTCCATTGTTCCAATGAGCAAGGGATGTGAAAGGAGAGATACCGTCAAAGGAAAATCTGTGTCACGTTTTGATGCTGTCACTCTGTGACCTGATGAAGAGTTGAGGAAAGTTAAACATCTCTGTGGACACTGAAAGCAGAGCACAATGCACTCTAAAATACTAAAAGACTGAACATTGTATAAGACACACACACACAAGCCAGGGATAACGTTTTTTTTTTGGCAACATATCACCCTGCTCCTGTCAACCGTGTTCAAGCCGGATTAGCTTCCATGTAATTTCAGGGGATGAACACTAGGCAGAGCTCATGTACTTTGTGATGCTCAGACATGAGGAGAAAGAGGGGGTTGAACACATTCCCCAGCCACCCCGTCTCCCCATCCTCCTCCTAACCTACTCAGTCACAGCTCCCGCCCTGATACCCATACTTCTGATAAGAAATAAATATTCAAAATATGTCTGCGCTATCGGTTTCCTTGGATGCCTGGTTTAAAATTCCTCACCCTCAGGCACGGCGGGCGCAGCAAATACACAACACGCACGTATACCCCACACAAACAAAAGCAAACGTGCACGAGCAATGTGTGCAAAAAACAACTCTGATGTGTGTTGATGTGTTGGTGGAGGTATGGTGGGTGGAATTTCTCATTGACACAGAAGCCCTCCCATGTTACACGATAGAGCCTAGCAAATCCTCCACTTGTGTTTATCTGCCTCTCTCTTTCCCTGTAAGTTTTCTCTCTCTGGTTGGCTCACTGTACCGGTCCGTACTATTCATATTATTTGTACTGTACCATACTGTGGTATCCGTACTGTACTACTTGTACAGTACTGTAGTGTACTTTGCTGTACTGTACTGTGTACTGTACCATGCTGCTGTACTGTACCGTACTGTAGTGTACTGTATCATTCCATACTGTACTATAGTGTAGTGTACCGTACTGACTACCATAGTGTGCAGTGGTCAATGTGTGTGTTTGTCTGTGTGTTACTGTACTGAAGTGGACATACATGGAGACATACATAGGGGCACACATTGCTGTGCATTGGAGTGGTTAGGCACTGGGTAAAAGCACGTAGAAAGGGGGGGGAGGAGAGGCGAAAAAAGCGATGATGATTATGACTGGTTACTTTGGTTCAGGAAGTAGCCAGTGGAGGTATTGGGTAATGAGGCAGTGTTATAGGAGGAAGTACAGTAAGGCTGCAGAAAGTGGCTATTGTAGTAGGCATTAGTGAGTTAACTGAGTTAATTAAAGAAAGAAATTAATCTGATTCAAAATTTTAACGCACCTAATCCATGCTTGGATGACCCTCCCCATACATCCAATAATCCCATCCATTATGCACTATCTAGCCCTATTTGGATGGGGAAAGACACAAGTAAGTCGGTTATTGCCATAAAAGGCTGCACAATTTAGGCAGCTCAAATCACATAGCACGACAACGGGGTGAGAGACAGATAGACACCATACTCCCACACTATTGTTCTTATAAAGAATTAAAACATACATACGTACGTATTTAAATGTATATATACGCCTTCTGTCATTGATCTTTCCATTCCAACAACAATATACAGAAAAGCATGGCATTTTTTGGACATAGTTCGAATGGTGATTAATCATGCTTAAATTCATTTAGAAGCTGTGATTAATCTGATTAAATGTTTTACTTTTAATCATTCAACACCCCTAAGAGGGAGATGTGTGGAAAATGGAATTATTTGGAGGAGCTTGTGTGAGTGAGTGTACCCCAGTCTAAAGTAGCCTGGTGAAACCACACCCCCTGCGACGGGTGTCCGGTCCTCATAGCGAGCTGTTGTGAATTGGTGTGTAGCTGGATGCTGGAGAGCCAGGAAGGAGGGCAGAATAGAAATACGGAACAGCACTTTAGATAGAGTCAACAGGGAGTGAAAAGTTTATCGGCTGGCTTGAATGCTGAGATGAATACATAAAAGAAAGGGAAAAGAATTTGAAAAATGAGAATAGAAGGTGACAGGAGAAACAAGAC
>OOFJ01033044.1:7892-29312 GCA_900323375.1 Benthosema glaciale
CGCAGCAAAGTTTGTCAGGATCAGGACTCAAACCCACGAGGTACGGTCAGGCTGGACTACCAGCCTACAGGTGCCTGGACCGCTAGACAGGCCCAGGCCCCTACATGCTTTCTAATCAAATTAATTTATATTATATGACAGCCAGGAAATTGTGCACTGTCCACACCACTGAGCCTGTGGGTATATTTTCTTTATATGATGAGGCAGTATGGAATTGGAAACAATGAATTAAACTATGTAATTTTCACTGTCACTGCACGTTGGCTACAACCCATAACAAATAAGCTATTCTAACTGTCGCCAGGATAAACCTGTCCTCCTGAACGGACAGGGCAACAATTACAGCACCTAACTGTATTTAGCACTGTGGTGTATTTTCCCATGATCCGATAATATAACTAGTATATATATATATATACTTAGTCCACACCACTGAGCCTGTGGGTATATTTTCTTTATATGATGAGGCAGTATGGAATTGGAAACAATGAATTAAACTATGTAATTTTCACTGTCACTGCACGTTGGCTACAACCCATAACAAATAAGCTATTCTAACTGTCGCCAGGATAAACCTGTCCTCCTGAACGGACAGGGCAACAATTACAGCACCTAACTGTATTTAGCACTTTTATTTTATACACAAGTGAACCATGCATAAAATATTTTAGCTCATATATCAATTATTTGGCATTTGAATTAGTCCACAGCCTAATGCAAACAAAGCATGTATGGCACTTTGCTTGTGACACACATGGCATATAAATAAGCTATTAAATGTTGCTTACCTGCGCAGGTCAACGGGATAGTAATACTTTATCCAGTGCAAGGTCTATTTGGTAGTAGAATTGTGTAGGTCGGATTTTCTATCTAGGACACGAACTAAAATATCACCAGTGTTTGAAATTATAGCGTACCGGTATACTACTCTTCTCTTCTTCTCAGGTCTAACTTCAACTGTACCTTGGAAGTCTCACACGCATCTCTGGCTGGTGCTCCTTTGCTCCTCCCCATGGCGTATTTCCGCATGTTTTCTCAAGTTCATATTGCTACAAATATAATAAATAATATGAATAACATAATAATTATATCATAAAATTAATATTAACACTAGGCTATTATACTAATGTTGTATAAATAGATCACATAAAGCTTAAATAATAAATCGATAAAACACACACATACACATACACACACACACACACACACAGTGTAATTAGGGCCCCCTAGAACATGTTTGGATTGATTTATTGATAAGCATGTGTACAGTAGGCTACAAAGACAAAGATGAACATTTTTGTCAAAAAGATCACACAGAAACTTCAGAGGCTTATTTCCATTGTGGTCCCACATAATGCAGAAAAGAAATACAACAAAGTATTTGAATAAAAATTGAGTGCCATATTTTTTAACAATCCTGTGAACCATATACATTTTCATAAACACTCTGACTCTAAGACAACCAAGGCTACCAACATGAATCACAAGGAGATGAGTTCTGTTCTGAGTGTCTAAAAAGTAAAATCTTTAAAACTATCCAAAAAATTCAAGTCAACAAGTGTAAGTCAACCAGTGTAAGGAAGTGAACATAGCAAAGTTGTATACATTTATTGAAAGCATCAAAGACCAACACAGCAACAATTTCCAGCTGTGTTACACATCTATAACAAGTCACAGACATGGTCATTGCAGCCAAATACAGTATGTGAATGTTAATTTATCTTATTAAATACAACAAACTTCTATAATTAGTAAGTTGTATAAATACAAACACTCAAAAATAGAATGTCAACATTTTCCAATCATCATTAATGTGCAAGGAAATAAAGGTAGGAATATCATTACCACCAGACAGTAAACCACCATCAAAGAGGTTAGTATTTTTGCATAGCAATTAAGATATATGGTGCATAACCATTAAATGCAAAGTACTGTGACAAGACATAACCTTTCATCACCAGACTTGGACAAGACATAGCAACAGGTGATTATGTTTTTGTGGAATTCATACATTCTCCCCAAGAGTGCATTATTGGCAACAAACTGAGACAAGAAACTTTAACGTTAACTTAAACACAATGTTTGAACTCATATCGAAAAGATGGAATGTGATCACTGCATATGATAAAGATGACATTTAAAATTGTAGTAAATACAGGATCTTTACAGAATTCCAGTCATTTTGTTTTCATATCTTGCCTCATTCTAAATAATTAGAATGATGATAATGATAAAAAGTGAAAGACAGCATTTTTGATTTCCAGAAACAAGATGGAAAAACTACATTAAGTTTTGATGCAATATAAACAGCATCATGGTTATGGTCATTGAGCTTTCATCTAAAGCAGCGTGCATCAGTGCATCAACCGGAAAACGTAATGATTTTTTTTTCTTCTTTTTTTACACTACACGTGCTGCTCAAATAATTGGGGACCATTGAGTAGTACCATACAATATTTTGCCTCACATACCACACATCCAGACCGTGTCAGCTTTTTTTTTAAGGACCATAACGGTTGGTATTGCATGTTTAGCTCATTAACTACGACTCGCAGTATATTTCCAAAGGACTCATTTCAGTACAGTATGTAAATACATAGCTGCTGAAGCCTACGATAGCCTCACAAACAGCCATCATTGACCATGTCACATTGAACAACCCAAGATTCTAAATATTTTTGCCAAATGTATGCCTTGGACATTTTTTTTACTACAGAACAGTGTGGGTGAGGTCACCTACAATCAGTAGGAACTTACGAACAGTGTGGCTGAGGTCACCTACAATCAGTAGGGTTCATTCCCCAGGGAACATGCTGCTCGGCAAGTTTTATTGCAATTACAATTCCAGACATCTTGATCCGAGTAGCAGGAATCAGCTCATTACGGAGCTCACAGGTGATTCATTAAACGGTCGCATAGACGCATACCGTCAATAACAACGTAAGAATGGAATTCTGAAATTCCAATTACCTTTTCATGTTGGGGTTATGTTAGATATTAGATGTCAGGTTACATAAGTGTAAGTTAATAGTGGCTGCTACATATGTTTAGCCGGTTGTCAAATTTTCAGACTCTGCAACACTGCAAGTATTCCATGGAAACCATACAAGCTGAGACCTGACATGAGATTTGAGTGTTGGCTACAATCACATCATACTGACGACAGATTTATAGTATACTGTTGAGATGAGCTTACGCTAAATGTCCGGTCTACGCAAGTTCTATAAATGACCTAGTGAACATTTTGGCCTAAAATTGGGACTAGAGGTAAGGCAGGCCACAGGAACATCAGCAGGTTGGACATGGGGTGTACACTAACATTACAGCTAATAATTTGGCTATCCAGCCTTCAAGTGACAAATAAATAGTAAAGTGACAAATGGCACAACAAACAATAGTGCAGTCTGGTATTTTTTCCCAAATCGAACAAATGGCCGTATTCTTTGGTATCCTCATGACTCAGTAGGGCTGTAACTATCCATTATTCTCTTTCCGATATATTATTTGAGCAATTCTATCCTAAGTTACCGGTATGTACCGTATATGATTGCTGTTAGATAGAACTTTGTGTATATTAACACTTTGTGTTTTGTGTATTAACGTTCTACTTGATCATATTACAGCGGCACACAAAAGTATCAAAGGTTCACACTGCGTTTCGAGCCTATAGTTCTGCCATTTGTTTATTTGAATCCTGAAAAGTTAGTTTTGGACATATGAGGTTTCCACCTGGAAGAGACAATATCCTTGGTTTAATGTGTTCAAATGTAATCTAATCTAATCACAGTGAAGTGTAGTTTTTAAAATAATTTATTTATATTAGATCAATGAATCTACAAGATTTTAAAAAATTGTTAACTCTTGCAGCCCTATTGGACTTCAGTCCGTTTATTTTACTGTATTTAAAGACAGTAATGTGTATTGTTCAATTTAATTCAACAATACATAAAATGTTATCAGTAGATATCACAAGTTCTCAAGCCTAAATGTCAATATTGGATATTGGTCATTCTACAGCACTGCCACAAGTGTGGAATTTGGACGTGTATTTGACTGTACTCGGTGCCGTTTACATTTCTGCCAATAAAGTATTAGTATACCGGTAATCAATTAGTTTGATTAACTTTTGCAGCCCTACTCCTGAGTCCTAATCAATGGGCGGAGCATGCAATTCCATCGGTATCTCAGAGTTGACCTGTGTAGAGGGTTCAGTATGTGAAGGGACTGAGGATGAAGAGGCGGTCCTCTTCCTTCCTGATCCACTTCAGCAGTTTGTTAACAGCAGACACAGCCAAGGCTTTGGTCCCCAGGGGACTGAAGCAAAGGTAGAGCTCAAAGCCACTTGTCACCTGCGGAAAGAAGCGGTACGATACATTAAATGCAAATTAATTTTAGTAGTGAGTTTCAAATCCGTAAAACATTTGCTGCTTGGTTTCAGCTCAACTTAGGAGCATTTACCATTAATTTGTACAAGGACTTAATGAAAATGTCAAACAAAATGAGCAGCGCTGAGAGAAGGAAGCTGCATACATTTTGGTAGATTAATGCAGCATCCCATCTCATACACTGTACAGAGCAGAACATTTACCCAAGCCATTAGGTTTTCAGTCTCCCCACAGCGATAGTAATTACGGAGCGGCCTGGTTGTGTGGTGTAGCCGGCCATGAAGCTCCTGGTACAACTCCATCAGCCTTTCATGCTCTTCTTCAGACTGGTAGACAATGGGCAATTCAGGGCTTCCATGTGAGAAACAGACAAAGAGAAATTCCTGTTCACTGTGCCCCAGAATCAACATGACACCAACTAGTGTAGAAATTGCAGACTATGTAAAAACTAATAATTGTAATGTAATATCAAAGCCAAAGTACCAAAATGTCTGGTGTTGAAAATCCTATTAACATGTAATAAAGGGAATTGCATTTGCAACTGTTATCACCCAGGATTCAAACCCAGGAACTGGAAGACCCAGGACTTTTCCATGTATGAAACCAAATATCACATATATCAGAGACATTGCCATTATTGGGCTTATGAGATTAAGGCAAGGTTACTTCAACCAATAGTTGTCCTACCCAACACCAGCATCTAAATTTCTCAACAGAGGAGTATGGAATTCTAACTAGCCCTGCAGATGTGCTAGTTATATTGTATAATCTACCATACAGATTGTCTAAAATAATGTTTTATAATCCAGTACAATTCACCATAGATTTTAGCTTTATATCAAATGCTAAATAAGCAGTGAGCACATTTTTTTGTTTTCTATCTTACTCACCTGGTGTACAACCCAGAGCTTTTGGATTTATAAAGGAAGTGCCTGAGCTCTGGGATGCCAACCTGGTCCACCGAATAGCTTGGACATTTAAGCGCCTCCTTCAGGGTCTGGTAGGCACTGCGCTTGCTCAGTCTCTCCAGGAAGCGACGCTTGCAGTCAGACAAGTTAAAAAAGTCCTCGCGGTCAGTGGAGACCAGGATGAGACAGAGGTCCAATCCAGGTTCAAGGTAAGAGATGTGAGCGTGGAAGAAGCCAGCGGTATTGAACTTTGGCAGGCAGATGGGTGTCCAGCCCTCACCCTCTCGAAACGACGAAGAGGAGCCCACAAGGTTGACGACAAGGTGCAGGTCCATGTGATGCAGGTATTGGTCCTTTTTCCTTACCAGGGTTACCAAGCGGTCACCTGCCAGCAGGATGGAGAAGACCAGGCTCTTGGCTTTAGCAGCTTGCAGGCTAGAAGACACCGCATCCCTGGCAGAGCTGTTCAGAGGGAGGCAGGTAACGGCGCTGAGGAGCAGGCCCGGGTCGCGGTCCAGGCGACGCAGCAGGTTATCAGTGAGGTGCTCAGAGCCAGCCAGCAGGCGTCGAAGGTCATAGTTCTGCTTGTGCTGGAAGAGGTGGTTGAGCTGGGTGAGGGTGAACAGGCTGACGATCTGGTAGTAGATGTAATGCAGTTCACGCAACAGCTCCTTTTCTGACTGACACGTACGAGACGCACCCACCAAGACCAGGGGACTTTTGCTGAGGAACACCACCTTGTATCCATCTGAGACAGTATTGTGGAAAGGCAACAATTAAAAAGCCATTAGCCATGGTATGATGTTGTAAATATTAAATAACGTGATTGTCACATGGATTTATGAAGATCACTGCAGTCTAGGGCAAAGAACCACCATACTTAATCACACCAACAATCTGCTTCTTCTTCCACCGTTCTCTTGGTTTCTCTCTCTTTAGGTTACTCATATGGCTTGGTTCAAATAGTTCACAAGTTAACCGCTCACTCCAACAAACCAAATGACTGACCAGCCAACTAACCAACTTAAATCTTGTACCAACCATATTGATAATTTTGCCAATCTATTCTGTATTGCTGATCACTTTCCAGCCATTTCTGTACTTTTGTCACTTTTTCATCCTATTCTGTACTACCGACCACTGTTCATTATTCTATTACATCAGTAAACGCTCTCAAGTAATAATTCCAACACATGCACAACTGTTTGCTGCACAACATCGCTTCAAAATATTGTCTGACCTGCGTGAATGGAGCGGATGATGTTTTTGTCAGCCTCAAGAACTGAGACGAGGGCCATCATCACCCCCATGGTGCTGGACAGGGCCTCTTCTGTACCATAGCGGGAATAAATGGGTTTACCCGCCTCGCTAAGTACAAACACATGTTTCCGGTGGCTGCGCCATGCCTCACTGGAGATATCCTCCTCTTTGGACTTGCTTTCTGCCCAAGATGCTCCTTGCTGTTCCTTCGCTGCAGGGTTATCCCCGATCACCACGCAGAGCTCCTCTGCAGACTCTCTAGAGATCCCGAGCTCAGGGTCTACCTTGGCCTGCTCTTCAACATCAGCAGTGAGGTCCTCAAAGGACTGGGTATGGACAAACATGGCACTCTTCTGGCCAGCACCTGCAGAAACACCATGTCAAATTCTTACAGTCATTCTCTGTTTTGAAACAAGCTTCTGATCCACGAATAACGACACAAACAATCAGGGACATTCTTTGCATTGGTGTAGACTGTAAATTGTTAATTTTATTTGTTTCTTTATTTTTTAAATAGACGTCGTCACATGTCAAAAGCATGAACACATGCAGTGATTACAGATTTGTCTGTTTAAGCATGAGCTCTGTTTGTGGTGGTATGGCATTCTGTAACAGTGCATGTAGTCTTTTTCTGAGTCAACAATAAAATGACCCACCGGCTTAAAACTCCACTGCACAAAGTGAAATAGCACCACCTACAGTAGCTCATAGACCAGAAGTAAGTTATGTGGATGAGAAAGTAGACATTGAAGCATTACGCACACACATGCACGCACACACTTTGGGCTCCATTTTCGTCACTCGCTAAATCCCTTATCCCTAAACTTCTTTGCCTTTTTTACTATTTTGAAAACATTTTTGAATAGTTAAACTGGCCAGTCTACAAGCTCACAACGTGTCAATGTAGATCAGCTAGTTGAATTATTAAAAAATGTTTTCAAAATAGTAAAAAAGTCAAAGAGGTTTAGGGACAAGGGATTTAGCAAGTGACGAAAATGGAGCCCCTAATCTTTATGTCACAAACATGAAGCTGTGTACCATACTGATGTCACATTACCAACAATGTCCATTCTGCAAGGACCTTAGATGTTACTTTACCAAGAGTTCTATTCATAAAGGTTGCACGGTAAAAGAAGCCATAGCAAACTGGTTAGTCTACATGGAATGGGGAACTAATCACATGTTGACGGGGCATTTTGTTCCTCCTTTATGTGTTACCTACCAAACGCTTGTCATAAGTTGGCTTTACCACTGACAGGGAGCTTTAGTTATTGTTGTCCAATATCTGCAGATCCAAGCTTATATTTTATGTCCAGAGTAATAAGGCTTTCAAAGTTAGTTGAAATAGCTTAACAAATTATACACGGTCAACTAACTAACTAACAACTAACTAAAGTATATCTTTACAAGCATAGCTTTTACTGGAAGCACTTTCAACTTCCACTTTCATTGTGAAAGGCACTTCTAGTACAAGAAACAATGGATCCGTTTCACAGACTGAGACGGCAAGCCATGGAATTTAGGAAATTCTAAACTTATGTTTGGGAAACATGTTTTATTTAATAATGTTATGATCCACAATACTCTGACTGGTATTTAATAGTTAGATCAGAAGAAACTACTTGTATAATGTTTTTTTTTTTTATATGGCCATGCACTAGGAGTGTGAGCTCTGTTCCTCCAGGCATATTTTGTCATTAAAGGCATGTCCATCAGTCTCTCTCACCTGGCTCGGTCCCTTCCACCAGGCCTGGTGTGGGACTGTCAGCCCTTGTGGGACTGTCAGACCTGTCTATGCGAAGGTGCTCCATGGAGGCCAGGGTACCATTCTGGACCTCCCATGATACTCTTGGCTTTTGGACTTCTCCCTCCATCACTGCTATTCAAATCAGGGGACAGCACCTGAAAGTAAACATTGGGATCCAAAGGTCAGCTGCCTGCAATTTGTTGAAGACTGTAGAGCTGTGAACAGCTTTATTATGGCATTGCATGCCCAGCCCTAAAACGTTGCAGCATGACAAAAGCTTTTAATTACAATTGTATAGGCTACTATTATCTGACACAATCAATGAGTGCAAGGGTTCCTGCACATAATCATTAAGTTGCATGTTGAGTGATTAAACATAATGACATTTCTCTCAGAGAAATGTACAATAACTTTGTTTCTCTCTCATCAGTGCCCCGCCAGCGTCAATCAGGTGCTATGCAGCACCAATGGCTTGCTAACTTTATCTGATTTACTCTAGCTATTTGTTTATTTATAAAACTTCGCTCTCCTAAAAAACGCATCGATTTCGGTTGCATTTCTCCTCCAAGACATACCTTTCATTTCCGCAACATGCGTTCAGCATTCGTGGTCCGCAAATTACTTTTTTCGGCTAGCTCGCTAACAGTAAAAAGAGGAATAGTTTTGTCTTGTCAGACGTCACCCTTGGCCTGCCACAAGTTGGAAATGAATTGTGGGAAATGCAGTTTTCTTTTAGTGAACGGTTATTTGGTTGATTTTATTTGGGGAATGATTATTATATCAATTATGTTGATTGTTGAATATCTCGATACACACATGCAGATGGATCCACACAAACTGGAAAGATCAGCCTTTGTAGTTCTGATTGATTGATTGATTGATTGATTGATTGATTGATTGATTGATTGATTGATTGATTGAACTTGATTAACTAAAAACTGTTAACTGTGGACGACACCATATAGCACATTACACTTTTTACAATAGTGTCTACCATGTTCAATTCATCATATAACATGGATGGATTTTAATGGATGGTATCAGGGCATTTCACATTGTGGTGACCGTCAATATAGAGTCTTCTTTCTACTAAGCAGACTCGAGCTATCACCAACGCCATGTGGTGGACATTTTTTTTTTTCTAAATGCTAAATAAATGACAATTACAGGTCTGTAACTCTGTACACTCGGATATGGAAATTAAACATTTTAGAACAATTGTCCTTGTGGACTCATAATGAGCCATAGTAGAGTTTCATAGTAAATCAGAATACATATTATGAAGAAAACCTGGATACTGTCAGTAACTGTCAAAATAAAAACAAAATCTAGAATTTTCCACGGACGAGGCAAAGTCTCGTCACAGACACATTTGTCCAAGTATAGACCATATTGTTGACCCTGGCCCTGACCTGAGCCCAGACTAGTGTGTTGGAATTACGTGCATATAGGCTTTATAGGCCGAGAAGTAGTCTAATCAGTTTGTTTTGGGAGGTCTAACTCTAGTCTAACTTTAGTTTTTAGTGACACTGACAATTAAATGTTGTAGAACCAAGAGTGGCATTGAATGAGGGCTCCAGCAAGAGTCTCGTACAAATGGATGGATCCATTTGTACAGCTAGGTTCCTTGAAATAAATAAAATCACACCAACGTGTGAACTGAGTGGTGCTGTGTGTACTGTGTATTGGTGAAACAGTGCCACCTGTTGGTACGCTAAACATAGGGACATTGGGGACATGAGTAGGGACAAAGCCAGGCCTTGAGTGGTTGCGCCACTCAAAAGTGTTTCTGGCAATTATGTCCTCCGAGAGGCGATCTAAACAGAAGGTGGCAGTAATGCAACAACAGTGGATACCAACCGAGAAGAAGGGGCGGGCCTATTCTTTTTTCGAACGCTCGCAGCGCGGAAGGAAACAAACACCAGAAACACAAACAGAAAGAAAAGAACAGACAGGCTGTATTTCGGGGGAAAAAACAACTATATTGTCATCGATTTTCAATTGGTTTTATTTGGATTTTATTTGGCTTATGAATCTCTATAGAGATGCATAAGGATAACAATATAACGCATTCAAGGATTTCTGACTGTAGTGACGTTTGGTAAGTAGTACTCGATGGTGTGTGTACAGTACAAAAGAAGCAGTAGCAATCTGCTAACGCTAGCCAGAGCCACGTAACGTTCATGATCATGTAATGCTGTGTGACACGGTACGAATGTACTCGAGAAAGAAATAAAGTCCGCAAAACTCGTAAGGGAAAACTCAGCTCCGCTGGTTTATTAATTCAACGTTTCGATCACTGGATCTTTTTCGGGAATCAGTGTGAGCTGCCATTTGTCCAGCACCTGGGCTGTAGATAGAGTGGATGTGCATGCTCTATTACCGTTGTTACGGTTACGGATGTATTTCATTTCCTAATTTTACACTTGTTTTCTTTGTAGAGCGAGAGATTCCAAAATGCCCATCCGAGCGTATTGCACGATTTGCTCGGATTTCTTTGATCACTCCAGAGATGTTGCTGCTATCCACTGCGGGCATACCTTCCACTATGAATGGTGACTGAAAAATGAATGATTATGTTGTTGATCAAAAATGCCACTCCTGATTATACGCAGCATGTATTCACTGTCAAATTTTTTTTGTCACAGTCTTCTTCAGTGGTTCCAGACAGCTCCCAACAAAACCTGCCCACAATGTCGAAAACAGGTGATGTGAAGTACTGTACAGTGCATATAGTAGTATATGTGAGTTTAGAGTTTATAAAGATCATGTAAATAATAATGTTTTTCTTGTCTATAGGTCAGCACCCGACACATTATCAACAAGCTGTTCTTTGACATCAACGAAGAAGAGGAAGGGTCAGCAGTTGACCCAGAGAGTTTGCAGGTAAGAAAAGGGATACCTAGACCTGACCTCATTAACCCTATTGGGGAAATTCAATTTCAACTTCACAGCCCAGATTATGATGAGCCCTCACGGGGGGCAGTTGGGGTATCTTTCTCGCATCTTGCGTCCCTCTTTTTTGCTCACTGACTTTTAGCTGGTGTTGGCAGCCTCTTTACTCTTTCAGCTATAGCCCCAAAGGAGCCCCACACTGGCATAAGGAACACTCTGGCATAAGGAACACCATCTCAGAACCATTAGGATTTCATTAAGAACATTGCTTATCTAGGGCTAGTTCTGTTTGCATTTGTACTGTTATTACTGTTGCAGCCAACATGAATAGAATAGATTAGATTTTTGAATGTCTTGGATTTGAAATGTCTAAACAGTAAGCTGTTTAATTGAATTAATTATAAGTGTACTTTCCAGCTGTCATTCAGGTTTCTTTTTCTTGTTTTCTTTTTTCTTCGCAGAATGAAATTGGTCGAATGAAATCTGTTTTAAGTAGTAAAGGTAAGAGTATTTTGAGGACATGACATTAAATGCGACTGCCTGTGTGCAGCTGGCAGGTCACTCAAAATGAGAGGGATTACCACAAAAATATATTTGGGGATTTTTATTTAAAAGCATTTTGTGTGTTGAATTTACAGAAAGAGATTGGCGGGACAAACAGAAGGTGATGGACACCTTTAAGGACACTATGGATATACAGAAGAAAGACCTGGACAAAGTGCGGAGGGATATTGCACAAAAGGAGATTATAATTTCTGCTCTCAAAGTAAGATGAATATGCTACACAATTTAAATCCAAATGTTGAAAGATTGTCTCCACTTGGTTGATGCTGTGTGTATGTTAATGCTGTGTGTGCATTTTATTTATTTTTTCTTCATAGAAACAGATGAATTTCCTAGAGACCAAACGTAATGATGCTGAGAATGCCAAGGAGGAGCTTCGGAGACTCAGGACCAAAGTGAAAAGCTACGAAGGGTAGGTTCCACCATTTGTACTTGCAACATTAAGCCAAAATCTAGTTTCAGTTTTCTCAGAGTTTAATTTAATTTGTCTAGATTTTGCTGCCTTACCTAAATTCCAGCCACACTTTGCAGTCCACTAGCTAACATTGTTGTCTGTGTTGGCCCAGTCTTCATGTGCTGTTGGAGGGCCAGCAAGCTGAGGTAGAGTCCATGGTCACTGACATGGGCATCGGCCAGGCTGCTGTGGAGCAGCTCTCCATCTACTGCATCTCCCTCAAAAAGTAAGGAACAACCCAAGCACCCCCGTCGCGTGCTCCGCAAAATTACAAATCTTGTGCTCAAGGCACAACAAAAGGCAAGTCGTAATTCCAAGGCACAGCTGTTGTAGCGGCCAAGTCCTATACTCTGCCACTACTGGTTGACCAGTGAAGTCACAGATGCTTCAATGTCCAATCATTTTGTACAAAATGTTGATACACCACCGTAGATGGAAAATACTGTCGACTGTATGTTCCATAACCTGATTGGATAAAACTGTTCTGTTTTATAAAGAGATGCAAAAGATAATTCATAACATTTTGTATATATTGCAACAGGCACATCAAGTCACTGAGCTACACCTATACCTACATCTGCCCTCACAAATGCATTTCCCTCATTACCTACTGCTACTACCTTTCTTTCCTATGGTTCTTTCTATAGAGAATATGAGAAATTGAAAGTAAAGGAAAGGTCTTCAAATGAAATGTGTGAAAAGCTGAAGAAGGAGGTTTTTGCCTCAATCAACAAGGTAACTACTTTCCAAACTTGTATGCTATTATCTGGCAGAGAACATGTGCTAAACACGGAGGAGAATATGTTAACTTATGCACTGTTGAATTCGGTAAAACATTTTTGTGTCATTGCAGTTACAGAAAGCCTCAGTGGAGATGAATAAGACCAAGGATGACATGAGGTCTCTACAGAATGACCTGGCCCATGCTGACAAAGAAGTCTCTGTAAGAATCTGTTTTGCTCACTTTGCCCTTTAAAAAGTTTTGTATTGTTATTATTATTATTATTATTATTGCTATTACAAGAAGGTACATTTAAACAATACCATTCATTGTCACACTGCACGATATGAGATTACAATTGAGTAAGGTATTGCAGGCAAGGAAATTGCTTTGTAAAGTGATGCAATAAGCAACACGCAACACAACCGAACATAAATTAATAATAATTAAATAATAATTTCATGATTAAATGTTGGCATGCAGGACTTAGATTAGTGCAACAACACATTGCAGACTGTACATTCTTTTCACAGAGTCTGAAGAAGAAGGTTGAGATTCTTCAGAGGACATTGAGCACGCCAACACGCACAAATGAAGCCCTGAGTCGCCTAGTCTTTGAAAGGTTGACCAAGCTGCCGCCCTAGATTCTCATTCATTTCACCGATATTCATTAAAGGTACACCATTGTTCTACGTGTGATCCACTGACAAGTTTTCCCTACCTCCTTTTCAGCCCTGCTCCAGTGGAGCTAAAGCATCCCCGTCTCCACCAGCCTTCACATAGTGAGGACATTGACCTCAACATGACCTACAACATCTCCACACCTGAAGAGTTAACCAAAAAGCAAGTGTCACGGGTCCCATCCAAGAAAATGCGTATGGATATTGCTGTGTGAGTCTACATATCATTCTTTACAGTTTACACAGTGGTTCTCAAACATTTTACAGCTCAGAGTTTAGAAATTTCAAAACTCTTGAGTGTGTGAAAACCACGGATCACCACAACCTTTATAACAAGCTACTAACTACAACATTGTAGGATACACTATTACAATACTGGCCTAGAGGGTTGAATGACTGACTGGACTGCAGTAAAAAAACGTAACATCCGGACCTGCGCGGCGCACCGTTGCTCCGATCCACACCAAACTTGGTTCAAGGGTCTGCCATCAGAATAATCATACCCGGGGCCCCACAGGCACAAAACGGTGTCCAGGGGCTTGCATTGACAAAATAATATTGTTTTGGGATGCTTTGATGTCTCATTGTGCATCATGTCACACTGACTCCTGGTTTATTTTACAGGCCGTCTTCAAAAAGAGAGATCGACATCAACACCTCCACTGGAAGCAAGGTAGTTTAGCAATATTTAAAACACACAAAATGCCCTTTAATTTATTCCCTTTTTTGTGTGGCTAATACGTCTCCATACGTCTTGGGCACTACATAGGCATAGGCTGAGGAATTTTGGTGTTCATGTGTGTTTGCAGCATATTGAAAACGGATGTGTGCCTTTCTGTAGGCCCAAGATGGGGATCCCTTCTTCCCGAACTCCCTCCTTTTTAGGAAGAAGGCTTTCGGCAGCATGTTGGATCCTCAGAGCATCAAACCAGGAGCTGTATGTACAAAATCACCCATCTAGCATGGTTTAATCTCACATGACTTAACTAAAGAGCAAAAATAGACTGTTATGGAAAACTCTTATTGCAATACAACCTTGTTCGGTTTTCCTTGATTTTACATTTTTATGTATTTATATAATTTATATATTCCTGCTGGCCTGAGCTATATGCATTTTTTTTCCCTTTTTTCTTTTTTAGCTGGGGAGCCGATGAGATCCTTGTTTTAGAACCATCATAATATAGAACTTTAACTTCTTAACAAAACAAAATAATATTACAGCATTTTAATTATTGGCCCAAGTTTGGTCAAGCACAGCTAACAATATTTACCTTTTACTCCGTTTATATTTTATTTAACAAATGTCTCAATAACAAGGTCTAATTTTTAATGTGGCTATTTGTTGTTATTGTTTGTCATTTCAGATGAGAAGTGGCTATGATGGATTAGGAGGACGTACTAAATTCTTCCAGCCTGTATCTTTTTACTCACTGCCTTTGGACGAGATGTTTATGTAGTAAATCTGACATGGTTTAATTTCACATTAATACAGGCTTTCAATTACGTACAAGTATAGCTTCAGTTCTGACAGGATACAATGGTGCTGCGGTTCCCCTGCTGTGGGCCGGGGAGATCCCACAGAGCCATGCCAAAAAAACTTTAAAAAAAAAACTTTAGTAACAACAAAGAGGCAGACAAATGCCTATAGTTGTGAAAAGGTGGTGGCATAGCACCAGGGCTGCATAATTCTCAGAAACTTGGCTATTGGGAAAATTAGATAACATTTCCAGTGTAAATTTGCAGTGTCATTCCTTAACCCTTCCATCCACTCCAGTCTCCCTTGTCAGAGATTCGTCCCCTGATGAAGGCTAAAAGGAAAAAAGTGACCAGGCCCCCTCCTAAGATGTCTAGTACTGCTTTCACTTTGGACAATTACTTTGACTGAGCGTTGGCTTTTTACGCAGAACTCGAGGAGAGGAAAGTCATGTGCGGTACTGGCCTGACAAATGAAGCCTTACCAAACAGCACTGTACTTTTATAATTTACTAAATTTGGTATTCTGACCACTTGGAGATAATTTCATCTTTAGGTAAAAACTAAATTTTCTTTTGTGCGTGTTGGAATGAAATGCGAGCGTGTACAAATTATATTGTGTCCTGCATCATGTCATTGAGCAGCAGTCATTTTTGCATTTAGCAGCTGTTTGTCCTAAATCTGTTAGTCACTAGTCACCATCTTACCAGTATATGAAGTTCTTTAGTTAGTTATTTGTTTTCAAAGTATTGGACAATAACTACATAGATCTACTTTCATTTGGCACCTGTTTATGTTTGTGATTATTTCAGATATTACGTTTTTCAAATAATAAACTATTTTTTAATACATCTTTGTGTTTGATATAAAGTGTGTTCTTCAAACGGGGCTTCCTTTTCTATGCTTTGATTCACAATGACATGGTGAGGTACCCTCTCCTCCTGAAGAGGGCAGTATTGGCCATGGGATGACCTGAAGGAGTTGAATAGACCTGGTTTATCAGTTTGCTTTGAAAAGGCTGTAAAGATTGGTACTTATCGAGAAAAATATTTATTTTTTTGTATGCCTTTTTCTACACCTGAGTTGTACATTGTGATCAAGTTAGTAAAATTATACTCGAAATAATTCATTGGCAAGTTCCAGTTTGAAAAGAATGTGTGCGCAGGCTCTAAACTAGGCATAAAAAAGTCACAAATAACGTGTGACTGAGTGGTGCATTGGCGAAACAGCGCCCCCTGTTGGTACGCTAAATATATAGGGACAGGTGGGTGTATACTAGGTGTACATAGGGACAAAGCTGGCCTTTGGAGTGGTTGCAACAAAAGTAGGATGATTCTCTTGGAATAAAGTATTGTAATTTAGGCAGACCTCTTTACTATTATGGCACAATATGAGGAGCAGACAGATGAGCTTTTCTGACAATGATCCCAGGAATATCAAAGTATTACGATAGCTTTTGTCAGTGGTGGACTGTCACTATATCTAAAGTACATTTGTTTGTTTCTTTGCAAGCTGATAACTTTAACTACGCTACATTTAAAATATAAATATAGTACTTTGGATTCTGCTACATTTCTAGGAAGGGACTCTTGTGACAAATATTATGACTTAACCACTTCTTAAGCCCTATTTCAAATATAGTGAAAATAGCCGATCTACAAGCGCATGGCAATTTGCGCTATTTTTGAGAGTTTCTGAAAATGTACATTTGAATACTTGAGTAAATACTTTGCTCCACCACTGGCTTTTGTTACCACACAAATAAGTAGGGCAGCTCGGTAGACATTTCTATCTAACAATATGGGGAAATGCCACCCATTGTTCTCCAAAGTACTTTACCATTCTAGCAAAGTAAAAATCACGTAGAACACAAATATCCTGTTCAAAATCACTTGTATCCTGTTCGCACCCATGTAATCTCTGACGCAGTCAGTACCCTGATGATTACATACATGTACATATAGCATGAGGCAGTGATCTAATTAAAATAAAATGCTATATTTGTATTATCGATTGGTCATCTAGTGACAGTGTTGTGATTATAAGTTAAATTTGTCTTCCCACAGGACTTCACTTATAATAACAGGTGGACAAGGAGGTGATACAAAAGTCAGTTCCTTCCACAGTAATCAGCAGAAATAGGTCTCAATCACAACAACCCATACAAACAATACAGTAGAAACATTCATGTACACATACAACACAGTCCATGCAGTATCGTTGAACCCATTGAACAACAAAGCTTCACTGGTCCCAAGAGAGAGGTTCCACTATACAGTACATGAAGTTCCTGGAGGGGAATGCAAGTGCCAACATGTTTTTAAAATCAAGTACTGTAGGAAATGAAGCAAACTGTTTATTTGTTCATTTGAGATATTTAATGACTTGACATTATCTAACAGTCAAATATGTCCCTTCTAGTCCACTCAGGAGAACTCAGCATCCTTCAGGTTCCCTGTGCAAAGGAGAAGTTTACAAATTGTTCAACTCTTGTCTGTTCTGGACACAAAGAGTTCAGTTCACATTAGGCAGGTGGGCAGTACTCAGTCCGTGTTCCAATCCATATTTGACTGACGCCCCAGCTGGGGTGAGAGTTGATCTCAAGAGCATTTATTTTCCCTGTGCTTAGAAAGAATGATCCTCCCAGAAGAATCACAATTCTCTGTGGTTTCATGATCCACGTTTCTTGTTTATCTACAATTGTGGAGGAGAAAAACAGTCAGTGCCTTAATAAAAGTATTAACGTCTTTGTTTACTCTGGGTCATTATAAATTGTAATTGTAAAATATTGTAAGGAACGTTTCTCCCATGAAAATAAACATAAACCGTGATCTGACCGTACTCACTGTGATCTGTCCGGCACTATTCCACTCGGTTTGGACTCTCCATTCGGTTTGTCATTGGACTTGACGGACACAGTGGCTGCTGCCACCACAGCCTTGAAGCTACGCTTGCGTTTCTGGACATTCTGCTCTGGGTGTGCTATAATGGTGTACACCTTGGGAATGTAGAGCATTCCAAGAGATACCGTGGCACTCAGACTCATGGACACGGTCAGCGTCATGGTTTGAATGAACAACTGCAACAGAGAAGAGGATGGAGGTGTTTCTCAGTTACCTGATGTGATCTATTGATTTGTCTTCTTCCCCAAGCCTACATTGGATTACGGTTCTTCTGTCATTTGTACGGTACATATGTGGTATTTGTCCATTTATGCTTTCATTATACACAGGTTTAAGAAAATCCTCACAGGTACTCAAATGCATTTCTTTTACATATTCATTTGAAAGCACAGAAGGTAGTGTTTGTTGCCCGCAGTGAATGATTTATGACTGGGTATGTGCACTCAGGAGTGGGGTCTATTTCTGGACTTTGATAATGTCCACCATTCACTGCTCTTCATGTACTTTAAGCCCAGCAGTAATAATACAATAATAATAATAATAATGATGATGATAATAATCAGAACTGACTTACTAAGTCAGTTCTGATAAATTATAAACCTATTAGCTAAGCAAACTTGTGTATTACATGAATAAATAAAGGCACAAGCCTCATGAATAAGTCAAGACATGCTTGTGCCATGAATAAACTATTGAATGTACATAAGCACAGATCCTCTGCACCAGAGTCAATGAGTACCCATCTCATTCTCACTAACTACTCGTCTACATATATTTCTTTATCATGTTTGTCAGTGTTTCACTGGACCTCTCCATTTGTAAAAGGAGATACAGTGATGCATATGCAAGTGGTACAATGGCGATATTCATGTCTGGCCCCATGCTAGTGATGATCTGTGATAATGGTAGTCTAGACTCTTTCTAGACAAACATTTTTATGTCGTGGACCCTCAAATGTATTGATGATGAATTGATGTATTTGGCTGCAGACAGGTCTCCATCTGAAAATACGTTGTGCCAGGGAGAGAGGATTTGAAGGGATTTTTTTCATTCAAAATTATTCCAAAATTTTCACAATTGTTTAATAGTAACTGAAGCTATTTTTGACAGCCCTGCCATTCAGTGCTGTGAGAGGGGCCTGATGTGATTCATAAATAAACTGAGTAAACAGTCCAGTTTAATGTATAATCTGATATTTGGAAATCGATGAGATGTTTTAAAAATTAACCAAAATAAAGCTTGATACCTAGATATTGGATGGGAGAACTGGCCCAAAAAGGTTGAGAAACACTGTCTAGGTGGAGCTATGCTTAACACGTGAAGTTATGAGCAAATAATCACGCAGTGAACACACATTTTTAATCTATATTCCATTTTACTTTCTACTATTGTTGGGAAATTCAAGGTAGTAACTATTGAGCCCTCCACCTAAAACAGCCCTGATAAAAGTTTAGCACCTTCAATGGCACAAGATATGATCATGTGAACCCCTTTTTGCGAAGCAGTGAGCCCTTACTATGGAAGCCAGGCAGAACATGTCTGTCTGTCTGTCTGTCTGTCTGTGTCTGTCACGCTGTGCTGACACCACCCGCCACCAGATGGTGCAGTTACACCAAACCAAATATACAACATTATTTTGACGGACAAATACACTGCGTTCGCTTCCCACTTTGTGCGTCTTACTTGTCAGTATTGTATGGTCCGTCTGGTAGTATGTTCTAGAACCTCCACCGGTTTTATGAGACCCATAGAAGTTACTGTTGCTAAGTCTTTTCTAACTTGTATTTGATTTAACAGAAGAAGGACTCTGAGAGGCCTTGCTCATCTGACCTTAATTTTCTTCATGTCCATTAGGAGCGAAGTGAAAAGAAGTAAAAGCACTTCAGGGTTTGATCATTTCAGCATGGCTGATTCTTAATACAGCTCCACATTAGTCCTAAAACACATCTATTTTTCAACTCCTTCCCATTGTCCTAGTGCTTTGTGACTGCCCAGAGAGCCTGTAAGCAAATTTGGGGACAACAGATATCAGATGTGCCAGTGTGTGTGTGTCCGGCAGAACATAAAGGCAACATACAATATACTCTAGACTCTCTTCTGTCACTTTGTGTGAAAATCAGTTATGCTTGCATTTGCATTGCATAATCATCATGTGGCAGTTACGTTATTCAAGAGAATGTACTTAAAATTATATTCATGAAAAATAAAAAAAGCAAACCGTTTCTCACCTTGGACTCAGACTGGGCTGTGCCAAAGAAAATGGGAACAAATGCCAACCAGATGATGCATGTAGTGTACATGGCGAAACCAATGGGTTTGGCCTCATTGAAGTTCTCCGGCACTCCCCTGCTCTTGATGGCAAATACTGTGCATGTGATCATCAGTACCAGAGCGTAGCTCAGACACAGGATGAGGGACAGATCTGACATGTCACATTTGAGGACACCACGGGCAAACTCTGGGTTGGGCGGTTTCTGCTCCTCATAGTCTATGATGGCATGGGGGGGCATCACGCCGAACCAGATGAACACGCCAAGAAGCTGCAGCACGGGAAGAAGCACAGAGTTACTTTTTAACACGCACGCACGCACGCACGCACGCACGCACGCACTCAAGTACAATTTTGTTGTATCTTTACCTTGCTTGAGTATTTACACATTTCAATTATTTTACTTCTACTCCAGTGCATCTCAAAGGCAAATATTATACTTTTACACCACTACATTTATTTGAAATCTTGAGATAGGCCTACTAGTTACTTTGTAGGTTTGGATTATTAGAAAACAAGCATGAAACACGTCAGCCCTATATGTATTCTTTGGCTATTTGAAAATATCCAATTTACCATCTCACAATGTGCTGGGAGCGTCTAGATCTGCTATTTTCAAAATACTTTGAACACTTGTGAAATGGATAATGAGTACTTTAAATACATTTTTATGCAAATACTTTTGTACTTTTACTCAAGTAAATTTTGAATACCGGACTAGTACTGTTTTCCACCACACACGCACACACATGCACGCACGCACGCACGCACGCACGCACGCTATGTACCTGAATTGAAAAGAGCCCGCAGGTGATGATTATCTGTGACGTGGGGCTGATGAACTTGGGGGGCGTGACAGACTTCTTGCCCTGCTCAAAGATGCGATAGATGCGGTTGGTCTTGGTGAGCATGGCCGAGTAGCTGATGGCCATGCCAAACCCCAGCAGCAGCCTGCGCATGGCGCACACGCCCATGCTGGGCTCGGCGATCATGAGGAAGGTGATGAAGTAGATGAGGAAGATGCCCGTCAGCAGGATGTAGCTGAGCTCCCGGCCGGAGGCACGCACGATGGGCGTGTCGTTGAAGCGGATGAAGGTGATGATGACTCCGGAGGTGGCCAGGATGCCCAGGATGGCGAGGAAGAGGGGGAACAGGGCCCAG
>OOFJ01033049.1:4606-16219 GCA_900323375.1 Benthosema glaciale
CAACATATTCACGCAATATGTCTATTCCTAATAAGGATATTTGGGAACATTATGAGGTTTATCTCATCGAACAATTATGAAGAAGCCTCAGGGAAACTGTTTTCCCTTCAGTGACACTGCTTTTGAGCTGCTGCTATTGTCTAAAAGCACAGTTAATCATTGCAGCATTTGGAACAGTGCAGTGAAGTTACAGTTGTAAAAAGCAGCTCATATTTTGTTTTATGGTAGACTAGCCCAAAATTGGGACACCAGGTTCAACTTCAAATTGGTTAAAATGTATCACAATGTTGTCTTTGTAATTTAAAATTTGCCAGCTTATAAGCCTTATATCAGGTATAAGCTACTTATATCAAGTAGGCTCTTGCTTTATGAGCAAGAGCGTACTCTAACTGGATCAGTCTTGTGGGGAAAAGGGCCCTGAACAAGCCCTTCAGCTGTGCTGCTCTAGCCTGGCTAATAAGCCAGACGCGTTGGCGAAAATATATATGAGTCGGCTTATTAGCCAGGCTAGTGCTGCTCTACCAGAGCGTAGCCGAATGTGTTGCTAAGCAAGCTAGTTTCTTATCTGTCATCAAATGTGTTTTATTAATGCAGTTCTGCTCTGCCTCATTAATGCAGTTCTGCTCTGCACACCAGCATCGCAGGCGTGCATTAATAATGATGAAAGACACCCTCTTGTGTAATATTGCTTAAATAAATTACTTGGCAGATATTTAATAAAATCTTGATATCTGAAACTATGGCTATTGAGCAAGGAATGTGGTATATTTACATTATAAACATAGGAATGGAACTTTTTCTGCGGTTCTGCCATCTGTGAATGTAAATCAAGGTTAATTACGACAAAGTCAAGGTCTAAATCTCACCTCCATGGCTTTTGTTTCGTTGGTTTATGTAAAGGCTTCCTTCAGTAACGTGTTGCTTTTATCTTTAAATAACTGCCCTGTGATTGTGGTTGAAGGCTATACTTTGAAGGCTATAATTCCCTTGGATTAACAGGCCCAGGAAGACATAATATTATTTCCTTGTCTGTTTCTTCTCTCTGTGTGTGTACATGTGCGCGCGTCCCTCCCTTTCAGGTTTCAAGAGGAAGGAGTTCCGAGGGAAGTTGGCGATTGCCATCACAGCAAACTTCATCAACAGGAACACCACTGCGGAGGCCAAGGTGGAGGAGATCAGTGGAGTGGCATTCATCTTCAACCAGAAGTTTTTCCTTGACCTCAAGGAGGAGACAGGTGGGTAGAGGGACACATGGTAGCCCACATGGTAGGACACATGGCAGCAACAATGCACACATCACTCCGACCAGCAGTGTTGAGCGCACGTCATGGCGCACAAGTAATGGACTACTTGTGTGCAAGGCGCAAGTTGGCATCTCGAGTGCCTTTTTGACCCTTTTTGACCCTGTAATAAACAGTATATGGACCTCAGAGAGAGTGTGGAGAATTCAGTGATATAGCTTAGCAAAAAATTATGAAAGTTCAAAAGCTATAAAGATGAAATATGAAGATACAAGGTTTCTGTCTGACGGTGACAATATAATGAAGCAAATGACCAATAATTTTTGTTCTGTTTCATTGTGCGTGTGTGTGTGTGTGTGCGTGTGTGTAGGTATTGATCTGGAGAACATTGTGTACTACAAGGACAACACTCACTACTTTGTCATGACAGCCAAGAAACAAAGCCTACTAGACAAAGGGGTTGTCATCCATGTAAGCAAACACGTTTTACATTGACGTTGCCAGCAGCAGGTGGGTAATGTGATGTGAAAAGGGAAGTGTATGTAAGACTGCATTTCTGATAAAGTGTAGCTGTGGGTTTCAAACCTTTTGTGCCCAAGGAAATGAGCAAGTCAAAATCTTAAAGCATACCTGTATTAAAAAATAAATAAAAAACATAGCATGTCTTCAGTTCCCATACCCTTTTTTCGCGGGTTTTGCGAAAGGGCCTTTCTGTGTGGAGTTTGCATTTACCCTTTAAAACAGCTGATGGAGAGGAAATGAACCTGTTTGGAATAAGTTAACATGTTCCTTCCACACGCTACATCCTAATTGGGATTTATCAGGTTGGCAGAGGAAGAGTAGCACCGGGGTGAAACATGGGTTACAAAATCGTGGGATAAAGATTTAGGGAAAAATAATGGTACATGTTTTGTAGTTAGTTTTAATGCTGACTGTAAGGCTATGATAATTTATTTATGTATGTATTACATAACCCTAACCCTTACGCAAACAAGTCTTTGTGCTTTTTCGTACCCATTCTGCATACTGTGAAATCAAATGTTCAATCTTTTGTTTAACAGGACTACATCGACACAGAGAAGCTGCTGAGCAGTGAGAACGTCAACCAGGAAGCTCTCCTGTGCTACGCCCGCGAGGCCGCCGCCTTTGGCACCAACTACGAGCTTCCCACGCTGGACTTCGCCGAGAACCACTGTGGGCAGCAGGACGTGGCCATGTTCGACTTCACCAACATGTATGCCTCTGACAACGCCGCGCTGGTCAGGGAGCGATTTGGACACCAGCTATTAGTGTCTCTCGTTGGAGACAGTCTGTTAGAGGTAAGAAGGGATCTGGCAGTGTGTGTGAGTATCTTTCATTAAGAACTAAAATATAGCGCCATTGCAAGCGAATCATGACTTTCAAAATGCACGAAATGCAGTAAGCTGTCCACAGTACATGGTTTTCCACAGTACCATAACTACTTAAGCCCTGTTTCATATATTCTGTTGTGTCGCACAGTGCAAGTAGCTTGGAGATCTGCTATTTTTGCAATATTTGAAAAAGTCTTGAAATGTCTTGCCTATAGCAACAAAGTGGTTTATGTGTGTGTGTTGATCTGCAGCCCTTCTGGCCGATGGGGACAGGGTGTGCCCGAGGGTTCCTGGCTGCCTCTGACACAGCCTGGATGGTGAAGAACTGGGCTCAGGGTAGACCAATTCTAGAGGTTCTGGCTGAGAGGTACTTTCTCACTCTTGATCTATGAGCTTTTGAAAGATGTTAACATTTTTGTTGACATACGGATGCCATGTTGATATTTTATCAATATTTGGCCAATGAAAGTATTAAAAAGAGCTTGTGAGCAAATAATAATAACTACATGATTGGATCCATTGTGCCAAACTGTGAATCACACGCTCATTAATTTCTCTTCTGTCCACAGGGAGAGTATTTATAGATTACTTCCACAGACGACGCCTGAAAACCTAGCCAAAAACTTTGAGCAATACACCATAGACCCTGGGACCAGATACCCTACCTTGAACTCCTCCTGTGTCAGGCCACATCAGGTGAGAAGACTCCGCTCTGAAGCAGCTCGCAGAGCTCTCGTTGTTACAACTGGAATGCACTCTCATATAATTTTTTACCTCCTTTTCATTGCCTTTTCAAAACATTGATTTCTTTGCCTCTCTAAGGTGCGTCACTTGTACATCACTGGAGAGTTGAAACCGTGCTCTCTGGAGCGCGTGGGGACGATACGGCGGCCTGTCGGCCTGGCTAGACATGGTATGTGTTTAATAAATGGAGAACTTGCTGATATTTCAATGAGCCCTGCAGCCTATTCTGGTATGACTGGGAACATTCACCTAAAATAGCAAATCTACAAGATTCTACACTGCATGTGTGAGATTGTAGATCGACTTGCAGATCGATTTTATTTTTTTGTTGAAGCGATTTGGTGTAGAAACTTGTAGCTCAGATCCGTTTTAACAGTTTTAATGCCGTTATTTTAAACAATCGTACTTCCGGAGCTCGCTGCCTTGTTTTCATTAAACTTTGAAGAGCCACTGCGGCGACCACCGAGTTGCTTGTCATGAAAAAACACTTTAAAGCGGTGTAATCGCTTGTCGTAGTGTTAAAAAAATATTCCAAAGTGGCGATCGCAACAACAGAGTGGGGGCAGGCAGCGCCCCACACCGCTCCCCCCCCGCCATTGTCACAAATTGGGACTCAATTTCCCATAACCCTTTGCACGCCAGAGCGACACTTGGAAGGATTTGGATCTGATGGTTTTACTCTATACAAGCCATGCTCTCGTGGAGCACTGCAGCTCACTTAAACATACATACAGTATAGAATTTCTACAGTAGCCTACATTGCTTTAATCACATAACAACTACCGTATTGTAATGGTTATAAGACAACCCCCATTTTTCAAGACTCATCTGTGCAAAAAGAACATTGAATGTTAAATAGTCTAGTCCCCGATTATAATACAACCCTGTTTTTTTTAACATCTTTCCATTGGAGAAAAACGCAGTCTTATATTCAGGCCAATAGGGTAAATTGTGTCAAGGTGACCATGTGTTTCTGAAATTCAAGGTTTGAATACATCTAAAATACGTCAGTGTACTTTGATATTTTTTGGGCTTCATTTAACAACTAGAAAATACAATATAGACACACCTTCTACAGTACATGTGAAACTAGGCCCCCTGTTATGATATACGGTGTGTGATTTATATTTGGTTGCGTGCCGTTTTATGCACCGGAAAAAACTCAATCTACAAACTCACAACAAGTCGCACTGTGGCCTGTTGTGAGCTTGTATGAATCACTCTTCAATAAATTACCTTTCAGAAAACATTGTTCTTTAGTTATTCTACACAGGCAGTGAGGTGGGACATGTCCTGACAGAGATGTGTGCATTCCTCAGAGCCTCCTTTTCAGTTCACAGCAGTATCTGTTTGAACCTCATTTACTGTCAGCATGCTGGTTCCTATCGATGACGCCATAGCCTCTTTTGACATGGCCTGTAATTTCTGGATGCCTGAGTGACTGATTCTTTGTTTTTAATGGTTTTATTCCGGTGTGTGTGCCTCTCTTTGTCTCTTGTGTAGAGTCAGAGATCAGACCGGGGAGACTGCTCACCTGGTGTCAGAAACAGACGGAGGGCTATAGGAACGTGAGCGTGACCGACCTAACATCCTCCTGGCAGAGTGGCATGGCGCTCTGTGCCCTCATCCACCGGTTCAGACCCCAGCTCATGTATGTGACTCCCTTTTGATAACATCTCCTGCAGTACAGGAGGAGATGCAGTGTCACCATGCGACCCCAACCTATAGAATAGCTTGCTCATGACGTCAATTCTCACACTGTTATCAGCCCACTTTGAGATAACGGCCGGAATTGTACATAGCAACATGAAGCGTCCTCCTGGCCCTTATAAAACTGCCTTGTTAAATATGTAGCTGGGCTGACATTGAAATGAAGGCATACTGTAGTTTGTTGCAACACACAACCCTCCCTGTAATATGCGGAACTCCTACTAAAGGGATACATGACATGTTTTATGGCCTGGGTGTGTGAAGTTACTGAAGTATGCCAGGCATGGGATATATACTGTATGCATGCTTTCTGATGTATTATCTGTAAGCCGTCGCCTCATCCTCACCACTTGAGTGACACTTGACCCTTCCTAGAGGCTCTTGCTGATACTGTGTTTGCCTTCTCTATCTCACTGATAGGTGCGACATAGCACAGAACACATAGTCCATTTTCGAGCTACTTTGGAGTACAGAAGGACATTTGATTTAAGCTAGCAGTGCTGTGTACCTATGACATTTCACAGTTTTTTTTTATTAAGAATCCTTTTTTTCCCATTAGCTGAAAGTTTAACAAAAAAAGACTAGCATTTGATTTTAAGAATTGGGCTGGGATCTGTTTTGCTAGCTACTATGAGCAAGATTGTTTTCAATATTGAAAAATAAAAATAGTACCTAAATAACATAATTTGGAACCATAATTAAATTATCAATAGAATCTTGTTTTCTTTTATTTTTTTTAATTTTTTTTACATTTTCAGTGCCAGGAAATTCATTATCTCTGTACAGTATGTGGGCACAATCCTCAGTGTTAATTTCTACACTATTTGCAACTCTTGAGTTAAAGTAACACTGAGGATTTTACTGTGCATGATGCAAACGGGTCATTCTTTTTTCTTATGCCAACCAACTGTCTCGTTATTTCACCATCAGAGATGTTGATGTACTCAACGAGGAGGACTGGGCTGCTAACCTCCAGCTGGCCTTCGATCTCGCTGAGCGGGAGTTTGGGATCAAGCCGTTCACCTCCGGGGAGGAGATGTCTGCTGGCCAGGACATCGACAAAACCACCATGATCACGTACCTGTCCAAATTCTACGAGCTGTTCCGCGGCACACCTCTACCTGCCTCAGGTATCCTGTTCAGTTCTCTCTCTCAAAACGGCATTTCCCCCCCTATAGCGGACAAAATGTTCATTACCAGGAGTAAACTGAGAAGGGAGCTATCACTGTCATGGCCAGCAGCCATCCCCATCTCCCATGTATCCTCCATTATGAGCTCAGTCTCAGCGTTTACGGTTTCACCACCAACAGCCTATTTTTGGTTTCTGGGTTGGTGCCTATACCCTTATTTATGGTGTGGTGTTTGGGTATGTTCTGCAAAACGCCCTTTTATTAACTGAAAGAAATGGTCTTGTGTGTCGTGCGATTACCTGTCAATAGATTTGTCTGTGACCGTGTGTCACATCTGACAGGAATTCACTGCACCGTGTTACAGGGGAACTGTGAAGAGGTTGTCACCTCATGGTCACAAGGGTTGAGTAGCAGATCATAACCTCACTTCAGTCACAAAAAAGCTCACAACTTGTCAAAATAGACAAGCTCAAAACTTGTTCTCAACACCGTAGATCAATTATTTTAGAAATTGTCCTTTTCATTTTTGTCCGTGTCATTTAGGGATGCCTTGTTTTAAAGTGGTTAAATTGTGATTGAATGAATTATATTATTATTTAGCCTTGGCTTAGTCAACTATCTATAGTGTCCCAATAATATGGATGTCTTTTAGTGACCCAAATGGTGATCTCACTAATTGTGTGCAATCTGCATCAAATTTGGAAAATTATAAATGTTTCTTTAATTACATTTGTACATTAAACACTGGTGAATGAAATGTATTATGTGATTTATCTCTTCTCATAGTCGTCTTCTGTGCTTGTACGCTGTTTCTGCTAGCGGTTATATAACCTAATACATTAAGAATCACACCTGTGTGAAGTGAGGGGCGCTAATATAATGTTTGTGTTCACACAAACATAGAAAGCAGAAAACTAACGCATTCACTCACAAATTATGTTTCAGGTTCCAGAGGGGCAGATGAAAACAATCCATCAAAGTCATATTTTAGGAATATGAATAAGAGCCTCAGTCTTACACTGCCAAGGAAACGGATACCAAAGGTAATGAATTCCAGGCTGACTTCACTAGAGGGCAATTTCCTACATTTCCTTGTACTGTATGTGCAAACATATTTATTAGACATGAATAAACAATAAAGTCTCAAGAACTCTCAAATAGAACAAAATGAAAGCACATAAGTCATTTTAGGAACTATTTGCAAAGTAAACTGTTGAACATGAAAATATGCCATCACAACTGTTATTATTTTCATTGCTAATTAACGATTATATACGTTATGGCTGTATATACCAAGAAAAGCCACTCTTAGCCACACCAACACTTGGAGTTGCACTCTTATATTTGTTAATTTTTACATGTATTTATTTCTTCCCCTGCCTGCAGGATGAGAAGAAGATAGAAACAACGGACCCCATTTACAAAAGGAGGCGTTATTTGGAGGAGGTTTGTTAAATTGCTTTCAACTTCAAATTCCTCATGCTGTACTGTACCATGCATTGCCATCATGTGTTAAAAGTTGGCATACATGTAAATCAAATGTGTGAGGTCCCAACCGACACATGTGATGGGAATGACTCATCATTTCAAAGAGTGACCGATGTTTCTCCTAAACTGAGCTTTTCACGTGACATTAGTCATTGTTCTTGTCTCCTATCTCACCATATAGGCCACCAACTTCTCAACTCAGAATGGCTCCTCTGAGTGTGAGGAGCAGGAACCCAAGGTGAACAGGGTGCGCTCCATGGCAACCCAGCTGCGGGCCAAGTTTGAGACCAACTCCACCTGCACCCTACGGAGACAGGTACAGTACAAACCTCACCCGAGGGCTCCCATTGGCCTACTTTTATTATTGTATCTGATCAAAGTTTGTCATACCGGGACGGTTCATTTCTTGTCATTGCTGACACGGATATTAAAAGAGACTTTGCTGTGAGCCAGTGTTCCTAGGGGTGGTTTTGTAGTTTCAGTCACAAGCTTTATTTAATGCCAGGATGTCTGCACTTGTCTTTTAGTCACTTGCCAGTTTTTCCCTCTTATTTTCCTACTTTAATTTCCTCCTATTAACTTTATTCTTAACCTTTCATTGGGACTTTGTGGAAAATCAGTCTGATTCTGAGATGTCCTCTGGGAGGCACTCTGCTGACACGACTGAGCCCCTGTTCATCAACCGCAGGCCACCCGTTTCACCTAAACCTCCCCCCAGGACGCAGGTACACTGGAGCAAACGTAAAAACATTACAGGAGAACTGTAATATAAACAGGATACTGTACATGCATACATACACAACACAGATGGTAGCAAAAAAGCTGTGGGACACAGTATGTATGTCATATACATACTAACATATACAGTACGTACACACTCAAAATATGCTGTGTATAAGGCCAAATATACAGGAGTACCAGTGTGGACAAGGTATTTGAGTGGTGCAACCACTACAAGGCCCAGCTTTGTCCCTATGTACTGTACACACACCCCCGTCCCTATGTATGTTTAGCGTACCAACAGGGGGCGCTGTTTCACCAATACAGAGTACACACACAGCAGAACCACTCAGTTCACACGTTTGGTGATTTTTTTTAAATACACCCAACAAGTACAGAACATAATATTTCCTGCTCGATGGGAAGCTGTTACGGTCCATGTGTGTTTACACTTGCAGTCTGCAGCCTGTAGTGTCAGCTCTGCAGCGGAGCACAGACCGCCACCCAAACCCCAACTCCAACCTCAGCTCCACACCCTGCAGCCCCGAGCTCCCCCCAGCCCCAAGCATTCTCTCAGGGAATGCAGAGTTCATGTCGATCAAACGCAGCACGCTCAGCAGACGAGGCCCCGGCCTCAGCCCGAGAGCACAGACCCTCCGGGCCTGTCTCCCACGTGCCACTCCGCGGTCCGGACCATGACAAGAATGCTGCAGCGCCTCAAGGAGGTCGATGAGCAGATCTCAGAGGTGAACACTATCTCTTCTCTTCCAGCTTTTATCTTTTTTCCCCCCCTCTCTGGCTGTCATCTTCCCACATCTAAATCTCCTGTGATCTTTATGTATTCTGTACTCCCAAAAATCCCCAAATCTAGTTAAGCTCTATATACTTTACGTAAGATGATGATGATGATGATGATGAATAGCGGAAATAGTTTATCTATAAACTCACAATGTGTCACATCGTTTTTTGTTTTTTTTGCTATTTCCGGATTTTCCTTTAAAACAAACGTCAGTGCAGCCCAAAATAGGGACGCCGGTTTTAAAGTTCTTATGTGAATGTTGATTATACGCCGTTTAGTCGTGATTATACATTTAAACTTGTGTAATGCGTAGTCAGATGGTGAAGTCAGCCCCCAAATTATCCTGCCTAACCTCAATGGCAAGAGCAGACCTAGAGAGACCATGATGCCTCGAGGGGCTGAGGCAGATTAATGGCTGCTTCTAAGAACAGCTTACTGTAGGCATAGAGTGTAGTTTCCATTATGTTCAATATTCACACAGACAGAGCCATGTAAGTAAGCACCATTTATTGGGATTACCCCGACCTGTGGACTTTACAAGACGACTGCTACCGCTAAGTACATTCACTCAAGTGTTGTACTTGAGTACAGTTGTAAGGTTCTTGTGCCTTACTTGAGAAATTCCTTTGATACTTAATACTTTATTCTTAGTATATTTGTATCTGCAAATACAGGACTTGTACATTGTGGTGCTATACTTTTGAAGCAAAAAAAAGAAATCGGAGCACTTCTTCCACCACTGCTGCGCTCCGTGCCAGGTCTGTGTGGTTAGAGCTCCGTCTACTGAACCTCTACTGAGCGAGTCGTATCAAGTGAGGTGTGAAATTAATGCAATAAAGCAAGCCTCGACCTCGCACAAGAACGCCATTGTTCTCCGCCACACAACGCACACTTGACTGTCAAAGCTGACCTTTCACTGGGGGGAAAGCCAAACAGAAAAGCGCTTTCAACAGTGTTTATTGTTTTCCTTGTTATGTGGTTATTAGTCCGCCTAATTATGCCTCCACTTAGTGCACGTTCACGGCCTGTTGAGAGAATGAATGTCTTACTGTACTGATGGGGTTAGTGTAGTCTCTCTCTCTCTCTCTCCTGACACCTGACGCCCGTTCTTTGTTTTCCCTGTCGTCCTGCAGAGGAAAGCTCAGACAAACCACGCTAGAGATTTTCAAAAAAAGAGTGTAAAGGAGAAAGCGCTTCATCTTAGTGGGTTAGTCTCGGGGGACAACACCTCTCTATCCAAGGTGACTATCGGACGTTTGACCTCTGACCCCTGCCCGTCCGCCCGCCACCTGCCTTGCTTGGCTTGCACTGCCTGCCAACAACTCACTGTGTGTTTAGTTAAGTGGTTCTCAAACGTTTTTAATTACAAGGAGTTTTCTATTAGGCCACTGACCCCATAACAACGACGCTGTACAAATGGAACCAAGCCGGCCTAGCATGACAGTGTGTCGCGGGTTCGAATAGTGATACCGACGAGTCGACGACATTTCCTGTCAATCTACTGTATGCTATCAATAAAGGCAGAAAAATCCCAAATAAAGGCCTCTAAGAGTTAGACACCTGCATGGGTCCATTTGTTTCAGTAACTTAGCTGGAGGAGGACACCCTGGAACCCCCTCAGGGGCCCATGGATGTACACACTTTGAGAACCACTGGTTTAGTTCACTAAGTGTGCTGGTTGCATGTTCATATTCCCTTCCCAGGCTTCTAGTAATCACTTCAGTACCCATGATCATGTCTTTCAGAATACCTGCTGAATATGACACAGGTTATTTCAGGTTTAGGAACAACAACATTTTTTGTTAGCTGACGTCATCAAATTTAAATAATTTCCCCCTTATTCCATGTGATGGTGCCATGTTGTGTTGGAAATACTCTCTCAAGACGAGACTCGACTCGTTCGCTGCAAACATTATGAAATGGTTTCGCCCAGCTGTCTCTACAGTGATTCAGAAGCTCTGATATTGAAGATCTCCGCCAGGCCTCTTTGGAAGGCAGTCATAGCTAATTGGCTAATTGATTTCCCTTCATCATTTGACTCCAGAGATGATTTGGACATCATTTTTAGGAGAGATTTAGTTATAGACCAAAAGGTTGAAGCGGCTTGTTATAGCACCACCATGACGCCCAATTTGAAACATTTGGAATAGAGGTTCTTCCTTGGCCTACTGGGAGTGTGCAAACTTTCATGCTGATTGGTCCAATGGTGCCAGAGATTTTACACATACACACACACACGACACATGGACGGACGGACGGACACACACACACACACACACACACACACACACACACACACACACACACACACACTTAGGGACAGACAGATGTGAAAACATAGGCTCCAGTCTGAGTGCTGAATGTTTAATGGACCACAATGTAAACAAGCCTCTGGCTTCTTGTGTCATCCATTTAGCTACTGCCTGTAG
>OOFJ01033070.1:0-11526 GCA_900323375.1 Benthosema glaciale
AGGTGCCTGGCACCGACACGAGGCGGACGGACAGCCTGGCGGCCCGGCAGCGAGCTCAAAGTGTTTGTCCTCTGTGGGTCTTTTTGCGGTCTGGGCTTGCTGTTCCTAAGGCAGTAGCCAGGAAGCCCTTACCCCAAAAAGTATCTGCATAGGACCCTGGCGTCTCGGGCGAAGCACCTCCACGGCTCCCCGACGCAACAGTTAAGTATACTACAAACTGTAGGCGATCACGAGATGCGCCGGAAATTCATCTGTGGCACCAGTGGTGGGAAGTACATGCACTCACGTACTGTACTGTACTGTACTGTACTGTACTGTACTGTACTGTACTGTACTGTACTGTACTGTACTGTACTGTACTGTACTGTACTGTTACTTTACTGGAGTATTTCCATTTTTCTATACTTTTACTTCTACAAATAGGCAAAATAATGTACATTTTACTCCACTACAATTATTCGAGAACTTACAACGTAATTGACTTACTTAGATTTTGATTATTATTACGAAACATACAGCAACCAGCCCTATACTCTACTGTGTTCACATTTTGACACATGAGCTTGTAGATCTGCTATTTTCAAATGTGTGTAGCACGCACACAGCACTGTGAAATGGAAAAGACAGGAACATAATTTAGACTATAGCTTATACCTATAAACGTATCATCTAAAAGTAACCGATTTGCAATTGAGAATGATATATATATATTATATATTTTTTGCGCCGCGATACGGCCGTGCAACAAAGTGTAGATTGGATGTGGCTTCTGGTCTGGTGGGAGCGGTGGGGGGGCTTTATCAGATGTAGTTGAAATACACCAGATGTGGCAGAGCTGATTTTCTACAGCAGACCAAAAGCAACCATGGGAGATATCCTATTGCAAGTGGTGTTGGGAAGCGGAAGAACCGAAGGAACTCAATCCAACATTGGGGAACCATGAATCGGTTCCATCACATTTGGAACCATTTCAGGCACCGGTCGACTAAATCTACAGTAGATTTGGTCAACTAAAATGTGTTTCGGCGTTGCCTTTATGGCGTCGTAATGGCAGATTTTACACTTATACGCATTTTTGCAATTCTTTCAGTATTTTTGCCCTGACACAAACATTAAATGCCATTAGAGAATTTACACCATAGATGAGCAAATCAGTATATTTGTTAAATTCCCATTGACAGTGAATGGAGAATTTACGTCATATGTGTCTGAGCAAATCGACATGTTACGTCATGATGGTGTGCCCCTCATTTCACACAGGTGTGATTTTTGTATTTGTTGACAACATTGTGAATATATTTGGTCATAGTTTTAGTCATCGTAGCGTAGTCTTTTGTTTTCATTTTGTTTACGTCAGTGAAAAAGGGTAGTCGACGGCCATTTTCCGTCACAGTTTTAGTCGGCGAAATCGACACAGATTGCAAGTAGTCCGCCTGCATCACAAGTAGATCACAGCTTTACTGAATTCAACTTCAGATGCACCAAAGAACCACCAACGCTCTTCCAGAGTCAAATTAAGTCTCAAAGTGGCAATTTCTGTTGTGGAGAAATTCACACGAGTACGATAACATCTAGATGAATCAGTGGGCTGCGGAATCAAGAGCTGTGAAATTCTACCCCCACATTGTAATCGTGCTACACCGGCGAGCACTATCAATCAGTTTTATCTGCTTACCTCAGGCTTGAGACATTTTTGATCCTTATTTTTGCACCGTTTACTCGAACAAAACTCAAACTCAAATCAGTTGGCATATGGTTGCTTATATTAACAATGTATTTTTTATTTTATTTTATTTTTTATTTATTAAATCCCCTTTTAGCTTACTGTGAGTCACAGCAGCTACTCTCCCTGGAGTCTTAAACTTATCATCATCAAAAATATTTTTCCATATATTATCATCAAATCTCTTAAAATAGTCAAACATAGTCGATCTACAAGCTCACGTTGCGTATTGCGTTGCAACACTTTGAGCTTGTTAGAACTGCTGTCTTTGCCAGATGTTCGCCCTATAGGGATGCTAGATTTAAAATGTGTTTTAAATAAATGATGGCCACTATAGTGGCCAGTGAGAGAAACATCATGCTTGTGAACCTCAAATGTAGCAATACCACAATCACAATGTAGAAAATACAAATACTAAAATCCCTAGTGTATATACAAAATTATACTTGAATGGAAGTGCAAAAGTAATGGCAGCAAAATGTATTTAACTTGCCAAAAGTAGTAGTATGAGTAGATATTTCAAAATGTGGACAATATTTCAATGATCTGTTGTGAGCTGTTTCATATTTTTTTGTATGTACTCATGGAGTAGAAGTATTGGGAAAAAAATACTAAAGTATAGCACTTGAGTGCCTATAGTTAAATTCCACCACTGACCATCATTGTTACTTCTAAGATTTAGCAAAAAACAAAACAATAAACTTGAGAGAGCTCATGAGAGAGTATGTTTTCCCCTCTGTCCGTGTGTCCATCCAACCGTCCTGTTAACAGCTAATCTCCGGCACCGTTCCGTTAACCTGGTCGTGCCCAACTTTGTATACACATGCCCCGGAATCCAACAACGAAACTCTGCCCCAAATTACTGGATGGTTCTCAAACTTGTTGGGCCGTGCACCCCCTGTTACCTCCCGAGTCCCGCTGACACACCCCCCACATGGAGATAAAAATTGTATAAGCTATATAAAGACATATATTTCCTATATATCCACATACATGAACCTGGATATGGCATATATATGCAGCATAGGCTATATTCTGCATATACTTGCCATATTATTGGCATAATATGATATATTTAAAATAAAACCTTAGCACCACCACCATCATGTGATGTCGTGCAACTCCTAGGCCTAGAAGGGGCTCGTGCACCACAAGCGGTGCACGCCCCCACAGTTTGGGAACCACTGGGTTAGGTTATATCAATCACATGATCAGTTTCTACAGTGATCCAGTGTAGCTTGGAAGGGAACAGGGATGCGTTTGTTTTCCTTACAAGCCCTGGGAAATAAGCAAATACTTGCTCAATAAACATTTATTAAGCAATTAAATATAGAGTATAGAGTATATTATCTCTGCTGTCGGGAAGAAACCAGCTAACTCCATAATGTTTTTCAGAAAATGAAAAGTGTTTCCAGGAAATGAAGAAAAGCTTATATTTGAAAACAAAGCAATACTGCCTCATGAAAGTATTGGTGCTGTGACTTATATATTGTCAAATTATTTCCATGAAATGGGGAGAGGTGGTGCCGTTAGTTGCTTTAGCAGACAGTTTGAGGGCCCAATGGAGTTAAGAGGTTTCGTCTGAAGTACTTTTTACTATTTTGTTGGTTCAATGTTTTCGAAACAACACACAGACTAAAGGGTGTTCAATAGTAATGATTTATGCAAAAAAAAAAGGAGTTAGATGGTTTCCTCCCAACAGCAATGATATCTAGAGAGTCCCACCCCCAGCCATTCATTTCAATGAGAGTTGCTCAGTGGCGTTTGCACCCGCAAGTCTGCCGAAAGTACCCCAAATAAGAGATTTTGGCCGCAATATTGAGTCCAACAGATCCAAGAGGTATAACGATAGCTATAGTTTCCTATTATAGAAGTATGCGCAGCAGCCTTTTAAATGAGGAAGTGTTGCTGTCCCCGATTTGACCACCAGGTGATGGCTGCGTCACTGTTCTACCGTGGTTCTGGGGTGATTTAATTAAATGCGTAAAAGGGCTCCACCCACGTAGGACTGCGAGTGATGGGCGGGGCCATAGACATAGCAGCTAAAGTTACGCGGCTGCTCAGAGAAAACCCAACATTCACTGAATATTCAGGATGTTTGGGTGTAATTGAGGTCATAAAACCTAAAAGAAAAATGAAAAGTAAAAAGCTATGAAAATGAATGTCATGAAAGCTTTAATAAAGAATTATGGATTTCTATTGAACGCAATAAGATCGAGCTAACAGTTAACCGTTTCCCTATGTGTTTGTTTGGGAACAAGTCTGGGAATGGTTGATGTCTGACACTGACAGGCTGGGTAAACAGGCACTCTCTCTTCCTGGTTTGCGGGGAAGTACTTTCTTGTATAAGTTGTTCTTGTAGTGAATTATTAAGAACTGATTTAATTGGCACGTGTGTAGGATTTTCACGTTGCCATATTTGTAACCGGTTTCGCCATTGGAGAATTTAAAAAAAAAGCAATACGCCACACAAGGTCTCAGTTTACCTCGATTTTAGAATGGCTGAAATACAAAAGGTTCAGAAACACCCTTTTCTACCTACGCCTCTCAGGCATTATAAAATACTGCAACCTATTGACCTGTTTCCTACTGTATGGCCCAAACGTCTTTGTGTTTTGTGTGTGGATAACATCCTCTTCCTCTTGCTGTGTTGCCAGTTTGCAAGAGAAACAAGTGGCCAGGTCTATGAAAACAAGCACAAATGAAAATAGCAGATCTGCAAGCTCACAGCGACACATTGTGAGGTTGTACATCTAGGTTATTTAAAACAATACATTTAAATATTTGTAACATTTTTAACAAAATGTCACAACACAGATGGATGTCTGTGGGGTTCCGAAGAAATGTGGGAATTACTGGTTTAAACATTAGGAACCTAGCCAAAATAAGCATCCAGTACACTTTAGAAACAAGCCCAAAAATACACAACCAGCAACTATCAATCATTATTGATAGTGACTTTACAAGAACAATTGTATACAAATGAAATACAGAGCATTAAGTTTACGATAAATATGTACACAACTGAACGCTATGACACATCTTTTACATCTGTAAAAAGGCCTCTTTTCCCTGCACCTTTATCCTTGGTATAATATAGGTGAGTAATCTATTAGTTCACTATAATTAGATTAATACACAACTTCGTGCCAAGCTGTCATTCTCTTAAGTTGTATTATTTGGTCAGAGCAGTGTCGGTATAGCCAATCAGAGGCAGGCGGGCCAGGCGGGGCCAGCCCCCTGCCTCTCGCCTCTCGTCATTTTAATTCACGCGTGGCCCACCCATCCAGACTATAATAATACAGCTGGCCAACTGGCCGCTGTGTTAAAGGGATAGTTCACATTTTGTTTAACTTAAGTTGTATGAAATACTTGCCATTAATATAGTGGTATCAACTGTATTAATTGATTGCCTGAGTCCCGTGGTGAGAGTTCTGCTCTGGTTTTGGCCATTTTGTGGGGGTCACTGGGGCCACACATTAAAAAAAATGACATCGACAAAACTAACGTAATTTGTATTGTTGACCTATTTCTTGGGTCCATATCACTACACCCAAAAAGTAGTTCCATGTGAAAAAGGGGTAAAAGTTGAACAAACCAATTGCTCTAATATTTTAGAAATAGGTCAACAATACAAATTACATTCATTTTGTGGATGTGTTTACTTTTAATGCGTGGCCCCAGTGACCCCCACAAAATGACCAGAACTACTTAATATTCACCAAAACCATGAGACATGAGTAACAGTTTTTTCCCCTACAGGCAGTATTTGGGTACATTTCACCCATCTTTAGTCTCTGATTTTATTTATTTTGTTTTTTTCACTGGACCACCATTCTCACATGTCCCAGGAATGTATGGACCAAAGGGAAGGTCCCCAGCTCCATTCTTTTTCATAGGAATAATTTAAAAAAATAAAACCCAAGTTTTTTGCCAATTTTGTCTATAGAAAGAAATCAAAGAAAGCATGATACCAGGTAAATCTACAATAGCAAGTGTCTGAGGTGAGTGCTCAGCCAGTCTCGATTCAATTCACAGCAACATCATTCCATTACCCTCTCTGCATATATGTCACATTAAATAAATGCTTAAAGATACATCCACAAAAACCTATCCTCTGTCTTAACGACATGCAAATATGTGCATGCGTGCGTGCGTGTGTGCGTGCGTGCGTGCAGGGGCTGATGTACACTGTATGAGGGAATGTGCATTGCTAGACATGACAGAATTGTTAACCTATAGCTAAGGGCATAAGTTCATGTCTTTCATTATCTGACAAAATGTATAAGCACTCTTTCTGATGAATTGAAAATGGTGGACCCTGTTGTAAACAAGTGTAATGCTTTATCAGTGTGTCATCCACAGTAACAGTTTTTGTATTGAGTTTATTATTATTATTATTATTATTATTATTATTATTATTATTATTATTATTATTATTATTATTATTATTATTATTATTATTTATTGAGCGCATTCATGTGAAATGTACCCATTCTGCAAACTGTTAATAAACACTTCAATCAATCAAACTCATGTGTTCCATGTTCATTGTTCATGTGCAACAATAAAAATGATGCCTTTTCAGATGTCACAGCTAAATTAGAGCTAATACACCAGATGTTGTTGTTGTTGCTGTTGTTGCTGTTGTTGTTTTTGTTGTTGTTGGGGACAGTAGAGAAGTGACCATTTTGGCATGTACCAGTTTGCAAGAGGCATTCCTTACCAAGGTGTTTAAGTACCAATGTTTTAGGGATGCTATTAAACAGCTTGGTTACACATTTAAACTGCTTATTGTGTTCATTTTTGGAAGCCTCGGTAATGTGAATAGATCAGTTGTGAGAGGCCTGCAGTTTGCAGGAATGCCCAAGCCAAGAGCTAAGGCATTGGAAAAATTCTGTTCAGTTTCTGCGATAATTGGCAGACGCTATATATGGAGGAGGCGATGCTTCCTGTATACCCGTGATCTGTATCCTGAAGCAAGCACTTGTTGCGTTTTCTAAGTTTGTGCTTCTACGTTTTTTTTTTGTTCAAGAATTTCTTGTTAACTGTGAACTCAAATAAAGAAGTTAAGTGCGTGCGTGCGTGCGTGCGTGCGTGCGTGCGTGCGTGCGTGCGTGCGTGCGTGCGTATATATTTAAATTGGTATCCCCGATATGTTATATGAAATTCTCTAAAACAGAGAGGGCATGGGTCCAAAGAAAACTTAATCACAGTTCACCCTGAGCCAGATATAACAGTATCTTTAGTGAATTAACATGTTGTAACTCTGTCTCTGACACTGGACAAATGTGGCATTTCAGCAGCTAACAAGGCAGAAATGGTTGTCCAGTACAATGATTTAGTCAGTGCTTCTCAACATTTCATTTTTTAATACATTAGTATTATTTGTATTCAGATTAATAATCTGATTTCCACAGCATAAGCTTCAGTGCACAACACAGTAAAACAAGCAACCAGGTCTATGAAAACAAGCGCAAAATCAGCGACTATAGGGCAGGTTCAAGGTTTCTTTATTTTGTCTACCGAGGGAGAAATTTGTCTTGGACCCCAAGGACCCACAATGCAGCATACAAGCACAATGCAATACATACACAATACAAGACAATAAAGGTACAAAGTGACTCGTACAACATTTAAATACTCCTCACATCACATATAGTGCAAAAAGTGAAAAAGGAGAAGAATAGCATCACCTTCTACCTCTACCTAGCCTCGGTCTCAGGCTTACTCATCTGCGAAGAGAAAAGCCTGGTCACAATGTAAGGCAGAGAAGCTATCGGCGGAAATGTCCGGCGGAACATCCGTCAAATGTATTTCCCCCGGATACGATATTTTCCTGACCAATCACAGCACTTTCATTCGCGGAGAATGTAAACTGATTTGTAAAGCATCGTCATTTCCTCAGGCGTAACTTCCGCCCAAACCCCGCAACTTTCGCCCAAACAGACGATAGCTTCTACAGCGTAGATCTTGCCCAGGGTGACCTCTACCTTGTCTGCCCTCTGTAAGGACTCTGTTAAGGAGTGTAATTGACAGAGAGGGACAAAGGAACGCTTATACCCATTATATTTGCACGCCTCCTACCTGATGGCATTAGCCTGTAGGCTACTCAGGGTATAGTACATGGGAGGAGTCAGACACAATTTTCTTAGCTTGCCCAATGGTGGCCTGCTCAAAGATGAGTTGGGGGGTTATGGGAGGTGTAGACATACCCATTATCTTCCCTGCCATTTTTGCTAATCTAAGGATCTCAGATTTGTACTTTACAGTTATACCATACCTTAGAAATGACTCTATACTAGCTCTATAGAAGATCAGCATTATGTTCCTACTTACACCAAAAAGTATGAGCCTACGGAGCCTACTATGTAGATCACTATACATGACCATGTATAGTGATCTACATAGTGTAGATGTTCATCACACCAGGTTACAAACCTGTCCACTCAGGTCGTATGGCTACTGATGTTACCTTCACTTGAGAGTAGACTAAAGATAACAGTGTCGTCAGAGAACTTGACTACACACTGGTTGGGTTGTGAGCTTACAGTCATTTGTATACAGGGTAAACAGGTTGTTTTTGAGAGCAGTGGATCTGAAACATATTCACGCCAAGCACCCCCAAATGAAGATATATTTGAACACAGCCCCATCTGAAAAAAATAAAATAAATAATAGCTTTTAGATGCTTAACCCAAATTGCTCCCGATGGTCAGGTTGGTGCCTTGCATGCTTTTCCTTCGCCATAATGTGTGAACCCTAACTATCCAGATCATATAAAATCGGGAGGTTAAATGAATCATCCCACTCCTGTATGGGGAAGCGGTGGCCTAATGGATAGAGGGGCGGCCTAGATACCGGAAGGTTCCCAGTTCGATTCCCCAGACCTGACATCAATCATGAATCACCGTTGAGGCGCCCTTGAGCAAGGCAATGAACCCCTGCAGGGACTGGCTGTAAATAAGTCTCAGATTAGTCCAAATCCCTGGGTAAACAACAAACTTTGCTTTGCTTGTATACCCACCACCAGTGTCATCAGAGCGGACGTGGGGGGCATACACACTTATACCCCCTGCCAATTGTAAAATAACAAATAATATTGGTAAGTCAGTGCATGTGAGCGACACACATGGTCTATGCTGTTTGTGTAAAAGCTTAGTTGGTGTGCATCTTTAATGTCTGTACTTGAATTATGATTAGGCCTAAAATTAATATAATATCTGGGAAAGGATGATCTTGCAGGGCACGCACGCACGCACGCACAAACCCCATTTGGATTTGTGGAAGAAAAGGAGAAGAATAAAAAAAAAAAAAAAAGGAGGACCCTGATATAAACAAGTCTTGAATGCTTTTTTCTGTTTGTTTTTTTATAATTTTTGTATTGACCTGTATTTTGTTGAACTGTACCATTCAAATGTTAACTGTTAATACAATTTTCTATATCAATCAACCAATCGACACAAAACACAGGCACATCTTTGGGTGAACAGAGCCCTCTAGAGTCCAAGCTGAGAACATCAACCTTGGAAAACAATGCAACCAAGAGGTGTCATAGAACAGTGGTTGTCAACCTGTGAGTCATGATTTTGGGGCTGTCCCCATGCAGGTGACAGTGAAATGACAGTTTATGGACTTTTAAGACCTTTTTTAATAGATAGAACAGAATAAGGCCATTGCAGCGCCAAAATGAATCAATAAACTATACACAAATTGTTAAAATAGCAGATGGATGGATCTTTGTCATGGTAACGTGTACAATGAAATTAAAAGTTCCAACCAATCAGGGCATACATAGACCTACAAGCACATAACCAATCTGCTATTTAAATATCTGTGGAACCGAGTCAAACAAAATGTACTGCTCCTACAATTCTGAAAAAGTGCTTTTCATGATGGGGGGGTGCAAATCTTAGGATTCACAAGACAGATATGACTTAAATATAGAAATATAGTGATGTATATCTGGAACCATAGATTTAGTTTAGCTCATATTCATGTCAATATTATAAGTCACTTAAAACACGTCTTGTCATTTACCACGGCTATTCATCCTGTTGTCACCTGGGGGTGTCAGCCTAGGGTTCCCCATGGTCATGTTTCGTCCTGTATCACACCATCGTATCTGTATGCCAAAGAAGTTGTTGACGGCCTGGGACAACTGTATGCATTTTATGTCCCCACCCTGTATTATTCACTGAACTGCTTAAGTGTGGTAGCAGAATGTCACTACTTGGTCAGTCACCCACACAGTGTGATGCTGTTGGGTCCGTTGGTCTGTGAGCCTTTCTGTACCGTCTATGCTGTGCTGCTGAATAAATGAGCATTGAGGAACATCTCAGCTGCTGTCTGCCGGTCTCAAATAACTTAATAAGAGATAAGAACAAAGGCTCCATAACATGCTCGGCTTGTGCCATTTGCTGCTATGTAATTGCCACCAAGATTGTGAATCTTTTGCCATTATGTGTACAAGGATGGATGGGCATGGATAGGTTCACTCCTAATTAACGCCAATTAGGATCTAAAATCTGATTAATCTGCAAAATGCTTGGGTGGAAATTGCCATTCCCTGGGCCCCCAAAATGGCACCCCATGCACACTTGTGGCATATCAACTGCAAGTTTATGGTATATAAACGTCAGAATGTGTTGACAATACAGCGTGCTAGTGCATTACATGAAACAGTACCAATGTTCCCGTAACAGCTGCAACGTGTAAAGGTCTCATAACTCAAGTCGTATGTGGAACAGAACCATACAAGGGCACAGAACTTGTGTATTACTGGTAAACTCCTCCTCGAGTTCCATGACGTACATGCACACCAAAAATGCCTTATGTCTGCCCCCAGACTGCTGTCTGGCATCATTTATGGTTCCTCATTTGGTGAAAACACATTCTACCACTCACTTTGTCTCAAGTATAAGTCTGGAATACTCTTACTGGAAAGATTGTGCTTTTTATAACCTGGGTGTTTTTGGTGGAAATTTACCAATTTTGGTTACTTCCAGACTGTTCCAGTGGAGTTTCATGAAATAAAGCCAGACAGACTCATATCATGAAGACCTGGCAGGTGAGCTTATGGTGTCTTGTGGAACAACACAACCACTATACCATTGTTATATGACATGAGACAAGATGGCGCCACAACACTTAATATGAACATTACTTGTCACAGAACCACTTAAACCCTATAGGCTAGACTTTGTGGACCGGTATCCCTCACCCAACCTAACCTAACTTTAAATATAAATTATAAACACTTTCAATCAGTAGTGCATTTAGGTGTCAAGTTATTAGTACCTACTTTCAATGTTTGAATGCCTTTGAGAGCAGTACTTTCAAAGTGGCCGACAAAGGGACCCATGACATCAACTCATTGTAATATCCGGCAAGCAAATTAGATGTCATGTCATGTCATGTGGCATTCTGTAAGCAAGTCTGTGAGCAATTCCTCTCTGACATGACAATCACAGACATAGCAGTGTCCATCTTCAGGCCATACGGAAGGTACTGTGAAGTTGTTTATGGTACTGTGGCAGGCAGATAGTGATAAATGCTGATGGTATAATTATTAGTACAAGCGTCGTTCATGATCCTATTACTATAAAACTACGGACATTTGGTTTGTTTTTCTTTCCATTCTTCATTATCTACACTCTACAGAATGCTGCTATATTGTCTTAAGGTAAGGAAGGCAAACAAAAATATGTTTTACTCGTATTTACCTATGTGCACAATATGTAAATACAACCTTGAATTTGATAGTTCTTAAGTAAACAAAACGAAAACATTTTGATTTTTTC